>RJWH01003470.1:0-125760 GCA_004363575.1 Solenodon paradoxus
TGCATGGGTGTGTGTGTCTGCATGAGTGGGTGTGCGTGTGTCTGCATGGGTGTCTGTGTCTATACGGTGAGGCATTAGGGCTATGACAGCCAGCCTGTGCTGTGTCTGGAGACAGAGGCCTGTGTACCATTCCTCTGCCCTCCCTGCTTCATCTCCCTTTTAGCCAATGTCGATGTCGGGAGGACTGACCCTGTCAGGCAGGCCATGGTAGGAGGTGACCCAGCATGTCCTGGGACCCCCGCCTCCTCTCTCCAACACTGGACCCCTCCCTCATATGACTCCCCAGGCCTGAACAAGACGTCTTCCTTCTCCTGTGAAGCCCATAACGCCAAGGGGATCACCACATCCCGCACGGCCACCATCACAGGTACTGGAAAGGGATCTGGATGTCAGAGGGTGAGAAGTCGGAGCTGGAGCAGAGGGTGGGTGGACAGCATTGGGCATAAGCCCCACCAGGGTCATCGCCATCATCTGTCCACAGTGCTCCCGCAGCGGCCCCGCGACCTCCACCTGGTTTCCAGTCAGCCCACAGAGCTGGAGGTGGCATGGACCCCAGGCCTGAGCGGTATCTACCCCCTCACCCACTGCACCCTGCAGGTGAGAGCCCAGGGGTCGCCATCTCCACCCCCACCATGCAACCTCCCTCCTCTCCCTGGGACACCAGACTTTCCCAGCACTCATGTGCCTCGGTTTCAGACAGATGTCCTGGTTCAGATCCCAGCTCCATCAGCAATCCCAGCTGCATGAGCTCAGGCAGGTGACTTAACCTCTCCGGGCCTGGGTTCCCTCATCTTTAAAACGGGCACAGTGGTGATACCTACCCGACAGGCTTGTAGAAATCAACTAGTGAATGCAAATAACGACCCTGAGATAGTATCTGGAACGTCAGAAATGCATAATCAGCTCTCACTTTTTCAGTGCTCTTTTAAGTTTCAGTCGTGAACTCCAGTGAAAACGGAAGCCCACAGCTGTCTCTGTCACCACGGGCACCCACAGTCCTGTGCGTCCATCCCAGCCCTGACCACTCTGGGCTGTCACCGTGTCCCCACCTGAGGACCGTGAGCTCTGGGAGGGCAGAGCCTGTCTGTCTCAGTGACACTGCCTCCTTGCGGTTGCCCGGTGCAGGGCTGGACACAGAGTAGGGAGCATCTGCTGAGGCTCACCTCACCGCAGAGATGGGCTAGACCCCGCTCTCTGCACCAAAGTTGCGCCTACTCTAAAGTAAGAGAAGCACACCAGTCCGTGTCTGGCCTGAAGTGCCCTGAGATTTGGACGTTCCAGGGAGGGTGGGACCATGTCTGGGCTGGAGATGACAGTAATGAATACTGATGGAATTTGGAGTGTCAGCTCCGTGCTCTGGCCTTACGCACACACCTTGGCATGTGTGGGTAGTTGGGCTACAGATGCACTTATTTTCCAGACAAGGAAACTAAGACTCAGAGGAGTTAAGCAACTTGCTGAAGGTCACAGCCCAGAGGGGACACAGGTGAGACCTGAGCCTCGTCCCCCTGCCCTGAGTCCACAGGAAGGTCCTTAGCTCCTTACGGCCATTTGGAGCCAGCACTTGATTGCGCAGGTGCTTTCTTTCTTCTAATTATACACCTGAACATGACCTCACTCACTGGACATTTTTACCCTGCAAAGTAGCAGTTATTAATCTTCCCATTTTCGAGGTAGTGAACTGAGGCTGAGAGAGGAACTAGACCTTCCCTCCTCAATAGCTGAAAAAGGTAAACATTGAATTCAGAGTCCAGCCTGATTTGGGGGACCTCAAATGTCAGGCTTCAGCTGTTCCCTCCAACCCACATCCATGCAGTGTCCCCAGGAAAGCAGAAGTGCATCCTCTTCCCTCTCCAGATCTCACTTCCCACTGTCCGCTGTGACCCAGCCAAGGTTCCCCTTTCTGCCCATCACTGTGGGTCAGAGAGCAGGCCTGGCACAGCCTCCCCCACCCTGCTACCCACCCACCACGTGTGCAGACCTCGGAGGGACGGCATCTCCCCACATGGGGACTGTGTGACTTTGGGCAAGCTGCTAAATATCTCTGGGTCTCTGTTTTCTCATCTGTAAAATGGGAATGAAATTAAAAAATAGACCCCAGAGAGGGGTGGTGAGAAGTCAACAAGTTAAGGCGCATCCCTGTGGCTCAGTCGTTATGGTGCCAGCCATGTAAAGCTCAAGGACCCGGGTTCTAGACCTGAAGCCGGGTGCAGGGGTTGGGGGCGTCTAGACCTCTGGGGACGAGCGGGAAGAAAAACAAAAACAAAAGCAAAAAATGTACTCAGAGTTCATGCAGCAATGCCCTGACAGGGTGCTTGGTACATTGTTGGCACTTAAGTCTAAGTGTAGGCCATGTAAAGTCCAGAGACTTGGGTTCGAGACCCAGGCTGGGGGTTAAAAAAAAAAAAGTGTGAGCTGCTGATCTCTGAGGTGAAAGCCAGTTGACATGCATCTTGTCCTTACACCTGTCATCCTGCCTGATAAGGACTCCTGGGTGCCCGTTTTTCCAGAGAGGGAAAGAGAGACTCAGAAGTGAAGACACTCACTTCAGGTCACACAGCATGTAATGCCCACGCCAGTACCTGGACCCAAGGAAACTCCATCGCAACCCACTGTGTGACCATGTGCTTGGGTCCCCGACAGGCCCTTAGAAGGAAGGCAGCACCCTGGAGATGTATGAGATGTGGAGGTGTGTCTGTGTGGATGTGATGGATTTGTGGTTCCAGGTGGCAGGGCAGCGCAGATGCGCTCCCCAGTGTGGCCCCTGAGCATGCTGTTGCTGAGGACTAGGGACGTGTGTGAGCCTGTCCAGGGACACACAGAATGTGACATGTGTTGCCGGGCAACCTCACACACACACAAAATAAGGATGACATACACTCCACGTGTAGAGGCAGGCTTCCAAACACTTACGGACATCGACTCAGTCAGCGCTGCAAAGCAGGAAGCCACTGTTGTTATCCCATTTTACAGAGGAGGAGACTGAGGCAAGTAGAGGCCGGATTTAAACCCCAGATACAGCATCTGTGCTCTTTAGTGCCCTGCCTCTCAGGACAGAAATTTTGTTACTAGTATTGATGTTCTTTTTCTTTTTCTTTTTTTTCCTCCACCCCTGCACCTATTATTTGTTTTTGTTTTTAAGGAAAATGCAGGCAGAAATGAAGGCAGTAGTAGGCAAGCAGGCAGGAAGAGAAAGGAGGAAGAAGAAGCACTTTATTTATTTTTCATTTAGTTGCTCACACTGGTTGTTTTCCTCAAACCCAGGGTATGTGGCCTGCACTCCTTTGGAGGCAATGACCTAACCACTCCTCCACCAGGGTGCACCTATTACTGATGTTCTTAAATGAACATTCTGACTGAAAGGAAGGTAAACCCTTTGGAAGCAGGATGGGGTTGACAGACCAGCTTCATTGGTAGCAAACTGAGGGCCTGGGGAAATAATTCCATCCTCCGAGCCTCCGTATCATGGGGCTACCTCGTCCGTGTCGTGGGGATAAGCACAGGACCTCCCACACAGGCCTGAGGTGAGGGTCCAGAGTTCAGATGGGTCGAGGGCTTTTCCTTTTTCATCACGATGTAGCCTGAATAACGTGCATCCTCTTTGCTGTGCGCTTAGAGTGTTTAACGTGGACACTCAGCCACTGTGCCCTCTGAGCAGGGCACAGAGCCTTCTCGGCCCCCCAGAGAGCTCCCACTGCCCCAGAGAGGGCGGGGGTTCTGTGTTCTAGGCTGTGCTCTTGCCTGTGATTGAAGGTCATTGTCAGGAGTAGTGTGGATGCCGAGTCCCCGTCCTGCCCGGGCAGCCCTCCCACGTTTCATCTGTAAGCAGCCCTGTAAGGCGTTCGCTCCTCTAAGCCCCTATTATCCGGAAAAGGAAACAGAGGCTGAGAAAAGGCAGTCTTGCCAGAGGTGGCCTTTGCAAGTAATGGCCGAGCCACATCCTACAGCTGGTGGTCTGCTGCCTTTGCCTACCCATGTGCCTGTGCTGTGTCAGCATGGAGCTGCCATGCACACGCACACGCACACACACACACACGTGCTTGCAAGGCAGTGTCATCACGCTAGGGCCTCCACAGTGGAGACTTGGGTGACCACACTTGTGATCGTGTCACCATCCTGACCTCACACCTGCTTCCCTCTCCCCAGGCTGTGCTGTCAGATGATGGGGTGGGCATCCGGCTGGGAGAGCCAGACCCTCCGGAGGAGCCCCTCACCTGGCAGGCCTCCGTGCCCCCGCACCAGCTTTGGCTGGGCGACCTCCATCCTCACACCCCTTACCACCTCCGGGTGGCATGCACCAGCAGCCAGGGCCCCTCACTCTGGACCCACTGGCTTCCCGTGGAGACTCCAGAAGGAGGTAAGAGGGACCTGGTGGAGGGGAGAGGTCGCTCACCTCAGCACCACCCCAGCATCGCCTCTCTCCCCCTTACCCCGCTGCCTTGGCCTTCAACTCCTTCCAGTGTAGCCCCGCCTCTCAGCATGACCCATTGGCATCTCTCCCGATCACGGGGGGTGCCCTCGCACATGCCCTTTGCACCCTGCCTCCACTTCCTGGGAACAAGGTGGGGGTGCCAGCTTCCCCTCTTCCCTGTCCTCCAGTGCCCCTGGGCCCCCCTGAGAACGTTAGCGCCATGAGGAATGGGAGCCAGGCCCTCGTGCATTGGCAGGAGCCAAGGGCACCCCTGCAAGGCACCCTCTTAGGGTACCGGCTGGCCTATCGAGGCCAGGACACCCCCGAGGTGGGTGCTGCTTGGTGGGTTGCGCAGGATGGCTGGGGGCAGGGTTTGAAGGGGAATGTGGCCACGGACAGGGACCGTGGTGCAGGCGGGAGGAGGCAAGTCCATCCCACTCAGCGCACATCCTGGGG
The DNA here is from genome assembly GCA_004363575.1 of Solenodon paradoxus. Lineage (NCBI taxonomy): Eukaryota > Metazoa > Chordata > Mammalia > Eulipotyphla > Solenodontidae > Solenodon > Solenodon paradoxus. Next base: position 4,868 of record RJWH01003470.1, read on the forward strand.
AGTGGCTGGGGAAAGCTGGGAGCCACGGTTAAAGCGTTGAGTAGATGTACGTTTTGCAAGACACTTCTAGAGCAGACAGCTGTATAGCATCTTGAAGAAGGGGTGTCTTTTCCTAACTTGCCGAGAGGTGCGCTGAGCCAGCAGAGCCATGGGGTGGAGCTTGCGGCGGGAAAGAGGTGGACACTTCGCGGGGGTGGAAACACGAAGGTCAGGGGATGAGAAGTCAGTTCTTCAGCAGAAGTGGCGTGTGCCACGCACAGTGCTAGACATGAGGACACAGCAGTGAGTTAAGCAGGTCAAGTCCCAGCCCTGGTGGAGCCGATGAGTGGGCATGAAAAGTGGAGGGCGAGGGAGTAGAGGATGAAGCTTTGAGAAGGGTGGGAAGTTGAGGCTGAAGAGTCAGGGGCCTGGGGTCCTACCCTGATGCCCCATCTGGATGTCCTAGGTGCTAATGGACATAGGGCTAAAACGAGAGGTGACCCTGGAGCTGCAGGGGGACGGGACTGTGCCCAACCTGACGGTGTGCGTGGCAGCCTACACTGCTGCCGGGGATGGGCCGTGGAGCCTCCCTGTGCCCCTGGAGCCCTGGCATCCAGGTAACTCCGAAGCCATGCTTATTCTCCTTCCACCCACCCGCAGGAACTTGTCTCTCCCAGATGCCATTGACTTCCCCCTGCCCTCTTCAGGGTTACCCCCACCTAGTTTCCCTTCCTACCCTGAGCCCTACGGAGTGCCTTACTACCTCCCCATGTCACAGCAGCCTGGCCGTCCCTAAGCATGTTCCCTCTCTGTCCTTTCTCCTCACAGGGAAAGGAGAGCCATTCCACCATCTGGGTAAGGGCTTTGCACTCCCTCCCTTCCCTCAACACCCAGTGAAGACCCCCATCCCCTCACACACACTCTTTGCACATCCCCTTCATGTTTCTCAAGCTCATCACGCTGATGCTCTGCTTCCTGGGTTTGCGTAGTACTTGATGGGGATGCCTGGAATGATCCAGCATTGTAGGTACTTTGTGGGTGGGTTTGTGGATGGATGAATGGATGAATGGATGGCAGGATGGGTGGTGGAATGGATGGATGGGTGGGTGGGTGGATTGATGAATGGATGGGTGGACGCATGGATGGATGATGGAATGGATGGATGGGTTAATGAATGGGTGGATGGATTAATGGATGGATGGATGGATGGATGGATGGAAAGTATGGGTGGGTGGATGGAAAGTACGGGTGGATGGATAGATGGATGGATGGAGAGATGGAAGGATGAAGAGATGGAGGAATGGATGGATGGGTAGATGGGTGGATGAATTAATTAATAGGTAGGTGAATGGTGGATGGACAAGCAGTTGACTTATCCTCATATCCATCCCTCTCAAATATTTCTCAAACCTCTCAACAATTCTCAAATTTCTCTCCTAAACCCATTGTACCTTCTTACTCTTATTGCAGCCCATCTCTTGAACTCAGCCCACTATCCTTAAATATTTATCACATGCCACCTATATTTCTTTTATACCCTTTTCATTCTAATCCCACTCCCCTTTCATGTTCATGGCATAATCTTTCATTCCTCACACATATCTCCCAAATCCATGGCACGCCCATCTTTCTCATTCACAAAATGCACACTTTTTTACACACTTGCCACCCATCTCATACCGTAAATACTTGAAAACTATCAGTCCACACCACCCCACACCCTACAACTCTCTTTCTACAACCCCCAGCACTCCTTAAGCTTTACTCCCTCACCCCTCACCAAACCTAACCCCCACTCTCTGCACATGCCCACAGCAGACTCCTGGCACACTCAGCATATATTCTCCACTCCTTACACACCCACTCCCACCCCTCCATTCACCCCAGACTCTTCCCCTGACCTCCCCTGTCTTATGCGCTCATTGTACACACCTCTTACATCGAAGTTACATCCTTACATATCACCACTCACTCTTTATATCTAAAACTTCTTGAACTCTCCTCGCCCACATACCCCAGACTCCTCCAACAGCCACCACACACACGGTGTCCATTCACCATACCCCTTTGCACATTTATCTTGTTCCTGACTTTATGAAAACCCTTTCATAATCATGGCACACTCCAACAAGATATTCCTTGGTCATTTGTCCAAGGAGACTCATACTCTTTGCATATTCATTGCACATGTCCCATGCACTGGTCCTACACTGCAGGCATTCTCTCCCTTATTCACCTGTTTTTCCCCACCAAGGCTTCCCTCAGTTGTCACACATATTACACACCTATACTCCTTAAGATTAACTCACACCCATCCCGTGCTCATCAGCCATCCCTGCAGACTCAATACCCATTCCACACTTGTCTCTCACATTTCCACACTTCACAAATGTCTAACCCACTCTTACTTACCTCACCCATCCTACAAGCTTCATGCTCCTACTTCAGTGTGCACTCATATCACCTCCGTTGCATGCTCCGACTCAGCCCAGTCTCCTCAGATTTGTGAATGCGCTGATCACATGCCTCCTCAAGTACTCCACATGTACCTCCCTCCATCATCACCCCCTTGGGTTCCAGGGAGCTGGGTCCAGAACCTTAACCATGACCTCTCCTCCACACCCCCTAGCAGTGAGTGAACCCCCAACTCCTGCATTCTCCTGGCCCTGGTGGTATGTACTGCTGGGAGCAGTGGTGGCCGCTGCCTGTGTCCTCATCTTGGCCCTGTTCCTTGTTCACCGGCGGAAGAAGGAGACCCGCTATGGGTGAGTTGAAACTACATGGGTGGGGAAGCTAATGTGAACTGGGATGGAGAGGCTGAAGCTTGCGTAAGAGGAGAGATGACCAAGAATTGGCGTGTGGAGAATGAATAGATGGCAGGAGGTACCAGCCAAGACATGCTCAGCTAACACTGGAGGAGAGGGCAGACAGGGCTTGGCATGGGGGCAATGCTCACTTTCACTGCTGCTGGCAGGAGGACATTTCACATGGCTATACCCTTCCCTCACCTCTTCCCCATTCCCCCCCAGAGAGGTGTTTGAACCAACAGTGGAGAGGGGTGAACTGGTGGTCAGATACCGCGTTCGAAAGTCCTACAGTCGGCGAACCACTGAAGCCACCCGTAAGTAAGCCCTATGCTTCCTTACCCGGGTCTGGGGCAAACTAGTAGAGATTTGGGCCTGCTGGCCTTCCATGGATGTATGAGCCAAAAAGTTTCTGAAGGCCTTGGAATACCAGGTGTTTAAACCACAGACCCTAAAACCAATGGACTGGTGGAACCACACAGAATCTTAGGATAATAGAATCCTAGACACAGCAGACCTTAGAAACACCGAAACCCAGAGTCGCAGGATTTTAGAACAGTGTAATCATGACAATGATAACGATAAAGATGATAATGAAGATGATGATATGATTATGATGGTAATGACCGAATGATGTTGAGATATGTTAATGAAGAGGAGGTTGGTGGTGCTGGTGATGATGATGGTGGTGATGATGCTGGTGATGGTGGTGATGCTGGTGATGGTGATGATGGTGATGGTGATGATGGTGTGATGATGATGCTGGTGATGGTGGTGATGGTGATGATATGATGGTGATAATGGTGACGGTGGTGGTGGTGATATGATGGTGGTGATGGTGATGCTGGTGATGGTGATGATGCTGGTGATGATGATGCTGGTGATGGTGGTGATGGTGATGGTGGTGATGGTGATGCTGGTGATGGTGATGCTGGTGGTAATGTGATGGTGGTGATGGTGATGCTGGTGATGGTGATGATGGTGATAGCCATCCCTAGCACTTCTTATCTGACAGGCATTGTTCTAAGTACTTTACACATATCACTTAGTTTAATCCTCACAAGAGCCCAGTGAGGTAAATGTGGCAGATAAGAAAGCTGCTGCATAGAGTGGTTAAGCAGTTTGCTCAAGGTCACCCAGCTTGTAAATTGGTGAGCTAGGATTAAACTCAGGCAGTTCTGCTCCCATTCTCTTCATGGCTTCTCAGAATTATAGAACATGAGAGAGAGACTTGATCCTGGCTAGAAAAAAACATAGCCTCAATACTATAGACCCTTAGACTTGAAAAATCATAGAATCTTATAACTATCAATGCTGGCTTCCAGGATTGTAAAGTATAGGAGGGTCCCAGTTAAGGGAACTCAGAGACCACCTAGTCAAATCTTCTTTCCCTTTAGTGAAAGTTCAACCCAGAAAGCAAAGAAACAGAGTTAGGTCTCTTCCTAGTACACAGTCAGAATACTGCCAAGGCCCCAGGGAGAGGTCTAGAAGGGACTGAGAAAGACATTTATTTAAGAGGAGACAGAAGAGAAAGCGCGGAGGTCACGGTGATCTCATGGAATAATAGGGAGCAGCCATTCTCGAGGTGTAATGTGGGTTCCCAGGGGTCCCTGAGACCTGTGCAGGCAGTCCATGAGGTCAAAAGGATTTTCATAACACTGCCAAGACATTATTTGCCCTTTTGCACTCTCATTCTTTCATGAGTGTCCCATGGAGTTTTCCAGAAGCTTCCTAATGTGTGACGATGTCATCATTCTGTGGGACATGTGCTAGTGTATTGTTGTTTTGAAAATGTATGTTTCTATTTTGAGTACAGTAAATATCAATATAGATGACCCACATAAACACAAGCTCATCACCATTCTCAATACTTTTAAGAATGCAAAGGGTTCCTGTCAATAAATCTGAGAACGGTTGCAGTAACACACAGCAAACACTGTATCATAGACATCACATGGAGTGAGCGAAGTCGCACATGAGAGAACATGCTCTGTGGTTCCCAGTTTATGCCCCAAACAGAGAAGATGGATCTGTGGTCAGAGGAGGGAGGGACATGGCTACCTCTGAGGGGACAGGTCCTGTTCTCTTATTGACCTGGGTGCCAGGTATACAGCTGTGTTCAGCTTGTGAAAAACCCACTAATCTGCTCACTTATGATTTATGATGATTATTGAAAGTTAAGAATAATTTTTAGCAACTGGTATGACAGGACACTGACCCACCAGGGTGCCCACTGGAAAAGATGAGGTGCCTGTATTTGACCCTTTAGCCATTGCTCAGGGTGGAAGAGAGTCAGGAAGTCTCGAGGCAGAACTAGGCTGGGGGTAGGGCTGCTCAGGTCAGGAGATATTTTCGAACAAATGCAGAAGTCTCTCAGCATTTTAACAATGGAGATATTCCTGTGGGTGAATGTCACCTGCTCTATGGTTCTGTCCATTCCCACCCCCATGCAGTGAATAGTCTGGGCATCAGTGAAGAGCTAAAGGAGAAGCTACGGGATGTGATGGTGGATCGGCATAAGGTGGCCCTGGGGAAGACGCTGGGAGAAGGTGAGTCCCCCACCAGCATAGACAGAGCCTTCTGAACCCTATAGCCCTTCAGTTACCCACCCCAGCACAACCACAGGCCCCTCTAAGGTCATGTTTCCCTCTGCTCCCCACAGGAGAGTTTGGAGCTGTGATGGAGGGCCAGCTCAACCAGGATGACTCCATCCTCAAGGTGGCTGTGAAGACAATGAAGAGTGAGTCTGTGTGTGCATAGGCACCCATGTGGGCCCATCTGCCACCCCCTAACCCTCCTCTATACTCCTAAGGAGGCAAGAGAGCAAGAAAGTTAACTGAAAATTAGCCCTACCATAGAACCTCAGTGTTTCCAGACAGGAAATGGAGTCCCTGACAGGCACTTCAATAGAAGGAATTTAATATAGGGAGATTATTACAAAGGCGTTGGAAGGAATGAAGGAACTGGGTGCAGTGAAGCAACTGAGATTAGCAGCTTCAGTAATCATCTCCACTGCTAGGCCCGAAGGGTGGAGGGAGGAAGTGATGCTACTAGAGATCAGAGCTAGGGACACCCGGTGGAATTTGGGGATCACAGATTTAGTAGCTACTCTTGAAGTCTCTGGAACTTGATACATAAAGGAGAGGAGGAGGAGGAGGAGTCCGCTTTCTCCTCCTTCACCTTCCTCTCTCCCCCAGTTGCCATTTGCACTAGATCGGAGCTGGAGGATTTCCTGAGTGAAGCCGTCTGCATGAAGGAATTCGACCACCCCAACGTCATGAGGCTCATCGGTGAGGGAGGGGTGGATTTAGGGGTCTACAGGCCCCATGGAGGCCACACCAGAGGGGAGGCTGAGAAGATCAAACCTCCAGCTCCCTGAGCCCCTCCTCCCTCAGAATCAGCAATCTCCACCCTCTTTCTCTCCCTCAGCTTTGGAATGTGACCTCTGACCTCCCCCAGAAATAGCTAAGGTCCCCAGGAGGGCTTTGCAAACATCCCTGGGAACAGCCCTGGAAATGGCTTCTCTGACTGACGCTTAGTCCTTGTCATTCCCCCATCCCTCCCCTGCCCCCCAACAATGTGAAGGCCAAATTTAAGGGACTGGGAGAGACAGAGCTGGAGGAGGGGGTGGCTTCCCCTTCTGTCCTGCGGAACTGACAGGACCACCGGGGGCCTCAGGCGTCTGTTTTCAGGGTTCCGAACGCGAGGGCTCCCCAGCGCCTGTGGTCATCCTGCCCTTCATGAAGCATGGAGATCTGCACAGCTTCCTGCTCTATTCCCGGCTCGGGGACCAGCCAGCGGTGAAGGCCTTTGACTTGTCCAGCCCACAAGTGATCACTGACAGTCAGGGACACCAGGGAGACCCTGGTGACCGCGGGCTTGCTTTCCTGGAGGTCTGCCAGCTGGGGGGCCAGGCAGAAACTCCGTTCCCAAGTAAATAAGCACCATAGCTTTAATGCTGGGAAGGAAGCAGAGTAGATGAAACGGCAGTTAGGACATTTGTTTGAATGGACAGCGAAGGCCCCCCCCACCCCCCCACAAGGCCTCCCTGAGGAAGTGACTTTGAAGGAGGAGAGGAGCCAGCTGGTGGGAGATGGGGGCTGTGGGGGTCTCCCAGGAAGTGATCCTGGCAGAGGGTACAGCACAGGCAAAGGCTAGGAGGTAGCGAGGAGCAAGCTTGTGTGAAGACCAGAAAGGAAAACCCTTGTTGGGGTCAAGAACAGAGGGACATCAAGTCAGAGAGGAGGCAGGAAAGATCTAGAGTACCTTGTTGGAAAAGGGTTGGATGGAGGAAGGGAGGAGGGATGGATCTTGGGGACTCTGCTGACCTCTGCTCCCTCCCGCACTGGCCTCCAGTTCCTGCCCACTCAGATGCTGGTGAAGTTCATGGCGGACATTGCCAGTGGCATGGAGTATCTGAGTACCAAGAGATTCATACACCGGGACCTGGCCGCCAGAAACTGCATGTGAGTGTGGAGCCCTCCAGGATCCCCCTCCTTCAGGGAATGCCCTTCCTCCTCCTCACAGGAAGGGAGAGTGGGCTGGACACACAAGCCCCTCAGGACTAGTCGGAACTCAGGACTGAGAATGAGAGCTCAGCAAGCCGGGTAGGAAAGGCTTCCTAGAGGAGGTGGATCCTGCACTGAGATCTTGAAAGAGGTGTGGAGAGAAGAGAGGGATGAGGAGGGCTCAGGGGTAGAGGTGATTGATGGGGATGGTGGTACTTGATATGAGATTCATCTCTGTACCCTCTGTGCTGAGTGTCTTCTTTGGAGGTACCCTTCAGAACGGGTCACACTGGATAAGACCAGACCCCCAACCCCAGCCCTCCCAGTCAATGGACAAGCAGAAAATAGGCTAGAACCAGGGTGAAGGAGGCTTAAAATATTGGCCTCATGACATGTTAGCTTCCTAGAAATTGGAGCTAGAGAATCTTCCATAAGACATGGAACAGCTCACAACTCTTGGGAAGATGGAAATGTCTTTATCCCCAACGTTTTATTTTGAAAGTTTGAAGTCCTACAGAGATGTGAAAGATGTGTTCAGTGGATATCCAGATACCCTCCCTGATGACATTTTGGATCCTTCCCCGCCACCTCTCTCCCCCCCGCTCCTCCCTCCCCGCTTGACCACATGAGAGTAAGTGTCAGGATGGTGTCACTTCACCCCTAGATCTTAGTAGATGTCTCCTCAGACTAAGAACTGAGGAATCACTATTCTATGCCTAAAAAGATTAGCAATAACCCCGTAACTTAACTTGTATCTAATTCATCCAGTTGGACTCCATAATGTCTCGTAGGCTATTCCTCTTCCTTGAACCACGATCCGTTCGGGGTTCCTGCATTGCATTGGTGGCTGTGTCTGTCTGGGCTCCTTTGGTCTCTTTTATTCTAGAATAGCCTCCCCCCATCCCACCATCTTATTATATATGTGTATATATATATATATATATATATTTCCCCCCCCCCACCCCAAGAAAAGGTGTAGGCAGGCAGGCAGGAAGAGAGAGGAGGAAGAAGCACTTTTATTTATTTTATTTAGTTGTTCATCTCGGTTGTTTCCCTGGCCCCGGATGGGAACCCAGGTCCTTGGGATGTATGTGGACTGCACCAGCCCAAGGTAGCTGACCAAACCACCAGGATGTGCCTCCTTTTTATATTTGTATGCCATGTCCTTTTGCAAGAGGCCAAGACAATTATCTTGTAGGATGTCCCATATTCGAGATGTAGCTGTTTCCTTGTGGCATTTGCCTTATATCTCTGTTTCCTGTATTTCCTGTTAAGCAGAAAGTAGATCTTAAGGCTTGAATAGATTCAGTCAAGATGGAGATACCTGGGGCGCACCCTGGTGGAGTAGGGGTTAGGCACAGTCCACATACATTCCAGGGTCCCAGGTTCAAGACCTAAGCCCCTGAGGGACAGCCAAGATGAACAACTAAATAAAATAAAGTGCTTCTTCCTTCTCTCTCTTCCTGCCTGCCTGCTTACTTTCATTCCTGCCTGCACTGTTCCTTAAAAAAATAAAATTTTAAGGAAGATAAAGATGTTTATAACTGCAACAAGGGCTAACCCTACATCAAGCCCTCAAGGTACAAGCAACTATTGTATATCTGTCACACATTTTGCTGTGTTGCTCACATATCACAGGTTGGCCATTGACCACTACCCCTCGCCTCCCACCTGCTCCCCGTGTCAGCCTGGTTGCCCCCGCGTGATCCTCTGACCGCCTCTGGGCTCAGTGGTTAAAAGGTCAGCCCTGGCATATCAGACGCCTCAGTGTCTATATTCTGATTGGCCATTTCCCAAGCCTAGGAATCACCAATTCTTACAAAAGAAGATAAAATCTAGAAACTCAGAGACATAAAAATCAGGGGGTCTATTTATCCAAAGTACAAAATAAAGCAAAAGTAGCCCAGACTGTTAGAAACAAAGATCTGTTACCCTTGAGGGGTCATCTCGAAAGGGAGCACCAGAGGACTGGAAATGAGTTTCCTTCTTTCTTCTTCAGTCTTTAAAAAAGCCCGTGTATATTTAACATTTACTAAAATACTCACATCTTGTGTGTGCCGTTCATTCACCACTAGATCAAGATAAGCAACATTCCGAGGCCCTGGGAGTTTCCCTCGTGCCCTTTCCCAGTCACTGCCCACAAAGACTAACCGCTAGTCTGGACTTCTGTCACTGTCAGCATCTGTCACCTGCTCTCAAATGTCACATAAATGGAATCATGCAGTTTGAACTCTTCTCTGTCAGCTTTTCTCATTCAGCATGGTGGTCTTCAGGTTCTCACTGTGGACGTTGCTACTTCATTCTTTTTCTTTACTGTGTGATATTCCTTGTGCTGATGTCCACCATGTCTGCTTCTTAATTGGGGTACTGACTGCCTGAGTGTTGGCGAGCTGTTCACTGAAGAGCTGTGCATATACATATACTTATATGTGTGTGTGTGTGTGTGTGTGTGTGTGTGTATATACGTTTCAAGGAAACAGTTTTTTTAAATAAAAAGAGGTGCATCCTAGTGACTCAGCGGTTAAGTCTGTGTCTCCAGATTGTGTAATCCACATAAAAAGCTGGGGACTGGGGTGAACAACTAGATGGATGGATAGATGCTTCTTCCTCCTCTCTCTGCCTGTCTACTTGCCTTCATCCCTGCCTACTTCCTTCCAATAAATAAATAAATCATCTCGAAAAAAAAGGTGCTCCCTGGTGGTCTAAAGGATAAGGCCACTAGACGCAATCCATATAGATGCCAAGGACCCAGGTTCAAGACCCGAGACTGGGGGAACAACCAAGATGAACAACTAAATAAATAAAGTGCTAGGAAGCAAACACAAAACAACAGAGAGTCAAACCTAAATTGCTGAAGAAGGACCTTAGAATCTGGCAAAAGCCAGAGCTGGGAAAGCCCTCGGCAGCTGCAGGCCTTGCTCTCATGACAGAGAAACGTGAAGGGCCCACTTCCCGATGGGTCTGGGATGCGGTGAGAGGCAGAACCCAAGCCCAGTGGGACAGCCAGCAGCCTGAGAGCGAGGGCAGGCTTGCTGGTAGAGGGGGCGCATATGTGACCCTGTTCCTCCCCTCAATCCCGCAGGCTGAACGAAAACATGTCTGTGTGCGTGGCAGACTTTGGCCTCTCTAAGAAGATCTACAACGGGGACTACTATCGCCAGGGACGCATTGCCAAGATGCCAGTCAAGTGGATCGCCATCGAGAGCTTGGCTGACCGAGTCTACACCAGCAAGAGCGATGTGGTATGTGCACCCTGCCCCAGGAGTGGGGGACGGTGAGCAGGCATGGCCTGCTCATCTCACCCTACATCCGGGCTCACAGGGCCTTGTCCACCTGGGTGAGTGTGCCTGGGGGTGTGGCAGGTGTCTGGACATGGTGGACATGCTGGGATTCGTTCAGGCCCCGTGTCGATGATGGTAGGTTCATGAGAGGGATGTGTGGGCAGTTGAGGTCAGGAAAGACAGCGGTTAGCGTGTATACCTAAGTATAGCCAGGGTGTGGGGGTGACACAGGAGGCCTCACGTCCGTGAAGTGTGTAAACGTGCGCGTGGGTGAGCATGTCTGTGCGCATACTTTGTGTACCTGTGTCAGGGCTTCTACCCACAAAGATAGTTCTGTACACATGTGCCTACCCATGGGTGGACACACCCCTGAACCCGGGTGTTGGGAGGTGTTCTTGGGCAGGAAGGACCCTCTAACTCTCTCCCTGCTAACCCCCCGCCCCACAGTGGTCCTTTGGAGTGACGATGTGGGAGATTGCCACGCGAGGCCAAACCCCATATCCAGGAGTGGAGAACAGTGAGATTTATGACTACCTGCGCCAGGGAAACCGCCTGAAGCAGCCTGTGGACTGCCTGGATGGATTGTGAGGACCCCTAGCACCTCCCAGCCCAAATTCACTCCCAAACTCAGTGCCCCACGTGGCCCTGACATATCCAGGAAAACCAGCACAGGATCCCTCAGATCACTGAGTGACCCCAGGCCCCCTGGCCAATGCTCCATTGACATGCTTGCCAAAGGGGTGTGCATTCCCGTCTGTGCCTTGTGCTTGCAAAGTAAGCTGAATCGGCCTCGTGGCCGGCTATCCAAGGGCAGTGAACAGCTGCTCAACCTTGCCCGGGGGGCGTGCCTCTAAGACCCCTATCCCAAAGAATTAGAATCTATTGCAGATACCTGAACCTCCCCAGATGCACTTACACACCCAGGACCCCTGCAAAACCCTCAGTGTGTTACGCTGAGCTTCTCCAAACTCACAAATCTCCTCTGAGATGTGCTCAGGAACCTTTAGGATAGTACTGCTCAATCTTCTCCATCACAGCGCAGGGCAGACATTTCTCTAGTACTTTGGGGAATGTTGCTGGGGTCTGGAGACAGCCTAGGGCTTTAAGTTGCCCAGATCCTCCCTGAATACTAGAAGAGCTGAAGGTAGTAACAGCTAACATTTCCATAGAACGTACTAGAAGGCACTATTTTAAATGCCTCGTGTGTATTAACTCATTTGGTCCTTACAACACCTATCTGATATAGATGGACAGGTATCATTATTATTCCCATTTTATAGATGAGAAAACTGAGGCCTACAGAGCAGGTAAGTCATTTGCCAAAGCTGACATATTAGTTATCTACACCCCAAAGCCCAGTAACTGTAAACAGTAAGCATTTATTACATGCACACAGTTTCTGAAGATCAGGAGTCTAGGAGCTGCTTAGAAGGGTGACTCTAGATCAGGGTTTTTGGTTTTTTTTTAAATGAGGTTACCATGAGGATGTCGGCTGGGGCTGTAGTCATCTGACGGTTGGATCCGGAAGATCAGTCTTAAGGGGGTCACTTCCATGACTATGCTAGGTGGCCTCAGTTCCTCGACACGTGGACCTTTCATAGTGTTACTTGAGCTTCCTCATGGCATGGCAGCTAAGTGCCCCCTGCAAGCAATGCAAGAGAAAAAGCAAGGAAGAAGTCACGATGCCTTTCTCAGACCTAGTCTCAGAAGTCACACACACTGTCACTGCTGCTGAGTCATCGAGTCAGTAAGTGCAGCCCGTATTCAAGAGGAGGGAGATTAGTCTCCATCTTTTGAAGGAAGAAACATCAAAGAATTTGATACTTTAAGCCAACACAGCTTGCACGTGGCAGTCAGGCTTTGATGCCAGGTTTTGTTCTGGGAGCCACACTGGGAAGTTCTGCCCTTGCAGACCTGTACTAGAACACTGCTTCATACCGAGACAGGTTTTCTAAGACCTTTTCCAGCTCTTGCGTCCAGGACCCGCCTCAGAAATTCTTGAGAATTTCCAAATACCCACAGATGCCCCTCTAGTGGTTATCTCTAGTCCTCTGAAATGCCCACAGTCCCCTAAGAGTATTAAAATGCCCCCCCCCCAAACTCCCAGAACACACTCCCCTGAGTCTCACCCCTCGTTTTGCTGCCTTAGGTATGTCCTGATGTCCAGGTGCTGGGAGCTAAATCCCCGAGACCGGCCAAGTTTTACAGAACTACGGGAACGTCTGGAGGACACGCTAAAGGCTCTCCCCCCTGCACAGGAGCCCGATGAGATCCTCTATGTCAACATGGATGAGGGTGGGGGTCCTCCTGAACCACTTGGAGCTGCTGGAGGAGCTGACCCCACAACCCAGCCTGATCCTAAGGATTCATGCAGCTGCTTCACCTCAGCTGAGGTCCATCCTGCTGGACGATATGTCCTCTGCCCTTCTACAGCCCCCGGCCCCAGCCTGCCCGCTGACAGGGGCTCCCCTGCACCCCCAGGGCAGGAGGATGGAGCCTGAGACAACCCTCCGCCTGGGACTCCCTCTCAGGACCCAAGCTAGGCACTGCCACTGGGGGAACTCCTCCCCCTACTTTGCCACCCCAGGCCTTACCCTCAACTATAGCCCTCCCTTTCTACTTAGTCCGCTTCCATCACCATCAAAATACTCCCCTGCTCCACACCTTAGTGCACCACTTGCAAAAGGAAGGGGTTGTATTATAACCCCTAAGGGTCCTCCTAGGTCTAACATTTCAAGGTTCTAGATTCTAAAATTTAAAGAGTCTAGATTCAAAAATTCTATATTTCAAAGATGCTGAGTCTTGGTTGTAAGGACCTGAAATCCCAAGGTCTCTAACTCTAAAATGTTAAGATTCTAAGCATGCAAGTTCTAAGGCTCAGAGATTCTGTGGCTCTGGATTTTCTGACTCTAAGATTCTTAATAAAGCACCCACAATTTTAGGTCCTTAAATTCTAAGATTCTAGTTTTAGGCTCTGTGAGTCTAGATTTTATTTTTTCTAGGGTTCTAAGTCCTTAGGGTATAAGATTCTTAGATTATACAATTCTAAAAGTTCTTTAATTCTAGACATGAATGTTCTAAGGCTCTTAGAGTCTAAATCCTCTGGCCATAAGACTAGATCATAAGGCATCAAGATTTTAATTTCTAAAGTTCAAAGATTCTAAGGATGGTCAGTTAGAGGTTGGAAGCCTTTATGAGAGCCTTTATAAGATTCTAGAATCTGCAATTCAAAAAAGTTCTGAAAGTAGAAAGATGGAGATTCTAAGGTCTAATGCTTTGAGATATGATGTTCTAAGACATAGTCTAAGAACATAGATTCTGTGTGTCTAAGATTCTTGATCATATACTCTTAAGAGTCTAGATTATTAAACTCAAAGATTCCATTGCTGTTCTGTGCTATTTTCCAAGGCACCCTACATTATGTTGGTCCAGGGCTCTGGATCCTCAGCATCTAAGGTCTAAGACTTTATAGTTATCCGTGACTAACTAGATGCCAAAGTAATAATCATTTCTAATGATGGACACCTTTAAGTTCTGTGCCTCGTTTTGCCTTTCTAGGATTTTGAAGAAGCACCTAGGAACCCACATTTGTAAATATTATGATTCTAGGCACCGTAATTCTAAGATACAGATGTTATAATACTCTAAAGGTTCACAAGTCTAGAATTCCAAATTACCATTCCAAGGTTTTAACCTTAGTATTCATCTGTGTCCTTCCCTTTCTGAGACACCTCTGCCTCCTCTTCCTTTATTGTAGGGGTGTAACCTCTTCTTAAGCCTATGCAATGCATTAAAGATGACTCCTTTCCCCAGGGGATGATCTTCCTTGTTTGGGGGCAATGTTGCCTCCCCTGAGCCAGCCCCCTCATGGCCCCTGTACAGAGTGTGGATTCCAGTGTCTCCAGAGAGGCTCAGATCACATAAAACATTGTAACCCAATTTCCGTATCCTCTTGTCTCCACTCAGCCGTCGTATGAACTTTCTCCCTGAGAACTGTTTCCCCATCAAGAAACAGAAGGGTTTGCGTGGTCTAGGATTTCTCCCCTCCTTCGTGAGGGTAGAAATGAACATGCATATAGACAAAAACATGCAAAAACACATGCAGACATTAAAAATGCCTAATGAGGAAAAGGCACATAGAGACTCCGAGGCTCACATAAGAGAGACCCTGTTTCCCAAGGTCACTAACAAATGAATGATTGAACCTTCTCAGGCAACCTGGTTACAAACACAGAAACACTGAATCCAGACACACAGAGCACCAGAGACAGACATGATTACAGAGACAGACATTTACAAACATGCAAAGGCCATTACCAGAATAGGAAGATAGATACAGAGTAAAGTGACACAAATACTCGGGAACATGCAGACTACAACAGGTACTCTGAGACCAAAGGTGTAGATTCATAGAGACACAGGAAACCTCGGATCATCACAGGCCCACAAAGGGATTCCTGACAAGAGGAGTCCACAGTTTTGTTTGCTCTGGGGCCCGAGTCTCTGGGTGTGTCCGGCAGCAAAACTAGGAATCGCCCGGACGCCCCCCGGTGGCGGTTCCTGAGAACCCAGAACAGTTCAATCCGGGCCACAAACTTTTTTTTTTTTTTTTTAAAGAACAAATCATTGTGGGAAGCTGGGAGGAGAGAGGAAGTCGGACGTGGGCGAGGGGTGGGGTGTCTGGACTGGAAACCTCAGGGCCCACGTGAGTGTCTGTCCCGCTTCTGAGTGGGTGCTGTGTCTGGGTTGCTGTAGTGTAAGCTTGAAGTATCTTTGTCATTTGATGACACCTGCCCGTGCGGACCTTAGTGGGCACATCTACGCTGCACTTTAAGGAGTTCTCCGAACTGATGCATCTGCTTTAATTAACAGTCATTTGTTTCTCTGTTGTGTGTGCCTTTGTCTAAGTAGAGTCTGTGTGGCTTTTGTGGGCTTAAGGCATGGCTCAGTGGGCAGCGGGCTTTGCATTGTGTGTCTCGATTGTGTAACTTACCGAAGTTTTGTGCCTTTTGAGTGGGAGGCGACAGGTGGTGCAGCGTTAAGACTCTGTGGCGCTCGTATTTATTAGACTGAGGCTTAACCACGCGTTTGCGTTATCAAAATAGATGCCAGACAGATCGCCTGAACAGCAGTTTAGAGGATTTGAGGTCGGACCTGAGCACGTCTTGGAGATCTTCCCGGAGGGGGAGGCTCTATGGTCGCGTGCAGAGCGCCCATTCCACGTAGGTACCAACCATAGAGACAGACCGCCGCGGAGTTTTGCTCGTGGAAAGAGGCGCCCTGTGAGACGTCCTATTAAACGGGTGCGCTGGGAACCTAGCCTCTATTCTCACGCTTCAGGGACCCTCTGAAGTCAAAGAGTTGCTTTTCATAAAGGCATGAGCCTCCTTCCCAGTTTAAGAATCTGTTTACTTAATCTCTTCGGTAGAGCTCTAGAGCGAAATTTGTGAGGCCGCCCACCGAATGACCAATTGGGTTAGCTTTTCCAGAAGAGACCCGATGTACTAACAAGAACTGCAATTGGTAGACAGATTGTTTTGAAACCGCCCTAACGGCAAGGGGCGGGCCTTTCGTGGATTCATCTCTTTCCGGTTTCCTAAAGGCAAAAGAGAGAGGAGGGGTTTCTGCCGACCCTCCATTTGATTGGGTCTAGTGGTTTTTACCGCTTGGCCTGCGCTAGGGGCGGGAGATCTAGACCAATCAAAATACGTGTTACAGAGACACTCTTTGAGTAAAAGGACCGCGCTGGAAAGGCTGGGGGGCAGGGTTCATTCTGTGAGCTCATCTTTAATTGGCCCAAGGCCTTACTCCCCTTCCCTCATTTGGCCTTCTAGGAGCGGGCGCGTGGGCGCTACCCAATCAGCGCGCGCTCCGCCTTCCGTCTTTTCCCGCCCTCCGCTCCTGCCGCGGTATCGACGTAAACCAACGCTTCCTCCTTGGCAGCCTCTGGGTCCTCTCATTGATGGTCTCTTGAAAGCCGCGCTCTGATTGGCCGAGTCTCCGGGCCCGCGCCCGTTGCCTCCAATCGGTGGCCAATTGACATCCGTGTTGCATTACCCCGGGCCACGGAGGAGGGGGGAGGTGGCGGCGGCGGCCATTTTGAGCCGCCGCCGCCGCCATTGGAGTGGGGGGCCCCCCCCTTTCCCCCTTCGCCTCCTGACAGGAAAGGTTTAAGGGAGACAGAGCCCTGGGAGGCCGGGCCGGGCTCGGGGGCCGCCCCGGGGGCCCGGGCCATGGATGTGCGCCGTCTGAAGGTGAACGAACTTCGCGAAGAGCTGCAGCGCCGCGGCCTGGACACTCGCGGCCTCAAGGCCGAGCTTGCTGAGCGGCTGCAGGCGGCGCTGGAGGCCGAGGAGCCCGACGACGAGCGGGAGCTCGAGGCCGACGACGAGCCGGGGATACCCGGGCACAGCAGCGAGGAGGTCGAGACCGAGGGGGGCTCCGAGCTGGAGGGGACCGCACAGCCACCGCCGCCCGGGCTGCAGCCGCACCCGGAGCCCGGCGGCTACTCGGGGCCGGACGGACATTGTGAGAGTGCGCGGGGCGGGGGCCCGGGAGCCGGAATCCGGGCTGTGGGGCGCGGGAGTCCGGCGCCTGAGGTCGGGGAGACGTCTGCGGACTGGGGGGCCCCGCTCCCCGCCGGGGACGGCGGCCGGAGGGGGGACCCTGGCATCCGGTGCGGCGGAGATGCGGGGAGCGGGGCGCTGGGCTTCGGAGATGGGGGGCCGAGCCCAGGGCTCAGAGACCGGAAACCGTGGTTTCTGCAGCCGAACCGTCGGAAGAGCAGGAGGGGCCGTACGTGGGGCCCTGGGGTCTGGAGCTGGGCGGACGTGGGGGCCATGCTAGTCGGCGTGTGGGCTGGACATTGGGAACTTTTTCCCGGGGCGGGGGTGGCGGGGACGAGACGATCCGGGTGTCCCGGGCTGAGGCAGCTTTGAGGATGGAGGGTCCAGGAGTGTGCGGCCGCATGGGGTACGGGGGTGCTGGAAATTCTCATCTTTGTGGTACTGGCGTGCAGTGAGGGGGAGGTGCTGGTGTCTGTTGGGGAGGGTTCTGGTGCTGGCTGAGCACTTAGGGGACTCAGGAGACCACCATGTGATTAGACCATGGGGGACCGCAGTCCAGATCATGAAGGCCAACCTCGAGGCAGGGCAGTTGGGTGCTGGGAAGTCTAGGGGCCTTCTGATTGACTTCTAGAGGCGTACAGGAGACGCGCTGTCTGCGGGCCGGTAGGGGAGGAAGGATGCTTCCCTGGACAAGAGATCCAGAGTTTCGGAGCTGGGAGGACTGAGGATGGATCATTTCTTGGCGGCTGCTGAATGGTCTTACCAGTGTGGGTTGTTTGGAGAACTGGGGTAGCTGGGGTGGAACAGACAACTTGATGGAGTTTGAAGTCAGCATATCTAGGGGACCGAGGATCCTTGTGTCCAGCACTGGAAATATGGAGGAGGGGAGGGCACGAGGATGTGGAAGGAGAAAGAAAACCTGTTGACTCGGCTGGGGCCCTCTGGGGGGAGTCGGAGGAGTGTTTCTGGGACTGAGCCTCGCCACAAGAGGGCTCCTGGTCTCCAGAAGCAGTTATTTGTGTGCCCAGGGATTGCCCTCCCTAAGACACACACTCATTGGGAATCTCTGTATCAGCCTCAAGGTAGGAATGACAGGGGATAGTGTAGGTCTGTGATTGTCTGGGAGGAGACCCTGGTATGAGGGAATCTGGAGTTAAAACCGAGTGACTTTCTAGCAGGACTGACCAATGGGGACCAATGAGAATAAGGAGTAGGTAGATGGAACTCTGGCATCCAGGGTTTGTGGTCTTTCTGTGAAAAGAAAACACCTCGAGCATGGGGCTAAGAGAATGAGGGGAGACCAGGGGAGAGACAACATTTGGGGTTGGAATTGGGTGCTTGTTCATGAGAGCTAGGATCTGGAAAGGCGGGGCAGCCTGTGTGGATATTTGGGCTGGAGGGTGGCCTGGGGATTGTCCAGGACCCAGGTGAAGGAAAGAAGAGTGGCCCGGCATATATGTCAGGGCTGGAGAGGTCCTGGCAGGAATGCCTGGTCAGAGGGTCTCTGAGAGGAAGGTGAGTTTGATGCTTCAGAGCCCTGACTGTAGTCTCAGACTTTGTTTCAAATCTGGCTCCTGGACTCCGGCTTGTCACTTCACCTCTGTGAGCCCGGGTACAGTAGGGATAATAATAGTGCCCCCCGTTGTTATGAATCACATGTATAAGGGGCTTAGCACTGGGCCTGCCTATCGGCAGGAGGTATGTGATTTCAAGAGGAAAGGGAGCTCGGAATAATAACTTCTCCAGGCAGGGCTGTCTCTGGGCAGAGGAGAGTCTCGGGAAGCGAGATGGATGGCAGCTTTGTAGGGAAAGGAAGGACTGCTGTGCTTAGAGTCTGGAAGAAACAGGCTAGTTTGAAAGGGTGCCTATCTTCCTGTTAAAGAGATACTCAGTTTCTTCCCCCACGTCCCCAACAAAACCCTTTTAGCCCCACTTCATGCCCACTTCCAACCCTTCAGTCCTGGGAAACAGAGCTGTCGCTGATGATGTGATCTGTGACTTTCCTCCCTTTGGGTTGCACCTGGTTTGTGCCCAGATGTACTTGTCCTCTGAAAAAGGATCCAGTCGGTTAGCAAGTGTCAGAACACTCTTTCCTGGTGCTGGCACAGCCTCTAGTAAGGCCCTGGAGGCACCTCGCAGAGCTTGCCCCTGGCAGAGATTGCCCCTGGGGCAGAGTCTGTTCGCTGCTTATCGTGCTTTCACTGCAGGATTCTCTTTGAGGGAGTTTCTGGTTTCAGTCCCACCTTTTGAGCTTTCACATTTCACTTTCCAACCCTAGGAATTTTTTCTCCGTTCCCATCAGCCATGTATCCTTTGAGTGGGACTATTTTTTACTTTTATCTTTTACTTCCTGTCTTAGCTTGATGGCCCTTAACACATCATAATTAAGTTTTTGTTTTTAAGTATTTGCTTAATTTGTCTAAGCTACCAAAACCGAAGGCTTCAGTGGGCAGGCTTAGTCTTACTTGTACCCCAAGGACTGATGTGTAGTATGCCCGCCTATGAATAGTTAATATTGTCTTTTTTTTTTTTTTTTTTTTTGTAAGAAAAAGTTGAGGCAGGAATGAGGAATGAAGATGAGTAATCAGGGAGGCAGAAGAGACGAGGAACCAAGTGCTTTATTCATTCTCATTTAGTTCACATTCATTGTCCCATCTGTGCCCTGTCCACGTCCCCACCCGCCGCCCCGCCCCACAAGGCATGAGCTGGGGACCTTGGGATGTACAGTAATCCCTTGCCTATCCTGAGACCCCCACTATAGGTGAAAATCCGCGGAGGAGCGGTGTTATAATTTATTTTATTATTTATATATATTTTAGGGCTTTATAAACCCTTCCCACACTCTTATA
This sequence comes from Solenodon paradoxus, assembly GCA_004363575.1. Classification (NCBI taxonomy): domain Eukaryota; kingdom Metazoa; phylum Chordata; class Mammalia; order Eulipotyphla; family Solenodontidae; genus Solenodon; species Solenodon paradoxus. The sequence goes on from RJWH01003470.1 coordinate 24,855, forward strand.
AAAACACTTTCTGCTCTCTTAAACCTGTGTAATTTTAACAACATACAGAATTCTATGTGGGTACTCACTGGTGAAGTAGACGTATACCGCAAAATCCCACAATAACAGTGAAAATTCTGCAATACAGAATTAGATATATATATTTTTTTAAAAGCCTGCGATAAGTGAACCCTGAGATAGCGAGGGCCGACTGTACGTGGGACTGCTCGCAGGTGCTAGACCACTAGGCTACCAGGTCAGTTTTTGGTTTTTTTAAGGGATAGGTACAGGGAAGAATGAAGGCAAGTAGGCAAGCAAGCGGGAAGAGAGGGGGAAGCATTTTATTTTACTTTTGTTTTGTTGTTCACATTGGTTCTACCCTCCAACACACAAACCTGGGTCCTTCGGCTGTATGTGGACTGCGCTCCTCTGGAGGTGGCTGACTTAAATCACTGCTCCACCAGGACATGTCAGTGTCGTTATTCTTAACACCCCTCAGCTGAGCTTCTCCTACACCCACAAGACATCTTTCCGAAACCCAAAACATATTTCAGGACTTTTCCCTAATGAGACTGAAGACACTTGTCTTGGTTCCTGTTTCTGAACAGTTTCTTTATACCCAGCCCCCTTCCCCTTCGGTAGAAATGGTGAACCCCTTATCTTTGCAGCTCTCGCAGAATGGACTGGTTTGTGTTCCAGTTGAAGGCTGTGCCCTGACGGTAAAAGCATACCACCATGTTAGAAAACAGCTAGGCTGATGGTTTATTTTTTAACTGTGCTTCTTGGACTCTTCCCAGGTGTCTGTATAGTTTCTCCCACCCTGGAGTGGGGACTTAGCTGGACTTGGACCCCCGCACAGACACCCCTGCCCCCATCTCCTTACCTCAGCCAAAGCGGTTCCGCTTCACTTGGTTTTGTATCTGTAGAGCCCAGTCACAGATCTCCAACCCTGTGCAGGGCAAAGGGGTAGGTCTTCAAGCTGCTGGGAGCTCTGACTGCCCAGATGGGTTTCCATCCGAAGGTGGTGTCACACCTTTTAGCTTCTAGCAAACTGTCTCCACTGGGGATGGCATTGCATAGCATAAAATAGCCGCCTCTAGTCCCAAGAAGCATCATTGTAACTGGCCTTTGTTTGTTTATTTGAAGATGTCATGGACAATATTAACAGGCAGAACCAATTCTATGAGACCCAGGTCATCAAGCAAGAGAATGAGTCCGGCTATGAGAGGAGACCGCTGGAAATAGAGCAGCAGCAGCAGGCCTACCGCCCAGGTAGGAAAGCACACGTGGTACATTTCTTTTGAGGGAAATAGCATCTATACGTGGCCCTTGCCCTCTGCTGAGAGCTTGTCTTCTCAGAGAGACCTTGTATCTTTCTGGGAAGTCCATTTGGGCTTTGTCACCCTGGCAAGGTTTTTTGCTTTTTGGTTTGGTTTTCCCCAGCCTTGGGTCTTGAACTTGGGTCTGTAGGCTTTACATGATCAGCGCCTTAGCCATCTGAGCTAAGGAAGAACTTAGACCCACCCCCTGGTGTGGGAGGGGGGAGTCTTTGTGGTATCTGCTTTCAGATGTCAGCACCAACAGACCTGGAGAGTTTAGATCTGGAGGCCAGTACCTTCAGTCTTATTTAGAATCCTAGACTGTGGAAGCCAGGAAGGTTCTTCTAAATCTAATTTGCTATTTTCACATGTTTGAAGACTCTGAAGATATTATTAGGGGCTTCTTAGAAAGGGTTCATTGATCAATTGCATCTGGAAAATGTGACATATGCTGTCCCACCTCTTTAAAAGTCACTATGTTCATTAGGGTAGTAAAGGCTCTGTGAAGTCCTGGATTAAAAAATCCCTGTGTCCCTTTGTTTTGTTTTGTTTTGTTTTGTTTTTAAAGGAAAGGCACAAGCAGGAATGAGGGTGAGTAGACAGGCAGGTAGGAAGAGAGAGGAGGAAGAAGCATCTTTATGTTATTTTTTTTTTACTTGTTCAGACCGGTTGCGCGTCGCATCCTGTCCCTACACCCTCACACATCCCGGGCCAAGGCCTCAAACCCAGGGGTATGTGACTTGCTGTCTCTGAGGCAATTGACTTAACTGCTGCTCCACCAGGACGTGCCATTCCATTGTTTTTAAACCCAGAGTTTCTCAGACTTGTAAATATGTCTTTGCAGAACAAAGTTCCCTATAATGTTAGTTTGGGAAACAGATGCAATCCAGTTCTTTCTTCTCTACTTGGCTTGTCTAATGGCAGAGCTGGAGTTAGAACCAGGTAACTGGCTTTCAGGCCACTGCTCATGGTTAATAGCATTATTAACCATTTGTGTTCTACTGCTTGGAAAGCCGTCCCACTTTTGAGTAATGACAGCCAAGCTAATTCCTGGTCTTGTGCTCCTTTGTGTTGTAGCTCCAGTGTCTTGTCTTAGTGAATCCAGTTGGTTCTAATTCCATTCTGGTTCATCTACAAAGTGAAGTCCCCAGACGTCTCTTGTGGGTGGCCCCTGTTTTAATGAATGTAGGTTAAACTGTAGATTTGTGTCAGGCTCTGTGAGACTTATGAAATCATTTGGCCCAGACATTTATCAGAGCCTCCTGTGAGCACAGCACTGTGCTGGGAATCATGGAGGCTGTCTTCATTTGGGAGAGCACCATCCCTACCTGGAAAACCAGAAGCCTTCTCAGAGATTTGGTCTGTGGGCCAAAGGGCTCTTGGATGGCGAAATGAGTAGAAAGATGTGAGTCCACAGCAGAAGGCATAAACACTGTGGGAGAAATGAGGCTCGCTCTCACACGCTGATTCTTGCAGACTGCCCGGGACAGCAATTTTCCTTTGGTCCATAGCACATTATCCCATCCCTTCTTCCTATTTACGATGTGCCTTAGTAAGGCCATCACACCTGAACTAGCTTTATGCAGATCCTCCGTGCTGGCGTGATTCTGGGCCTCGTGGTAGGGATTAAAAAGTCCGTGGTGTTAGCTACACAGCCACAATCCCCAGTTGCATTGACCATCTTTCCCTACCCCACCCTCCCACCCTTGCCAGACTGAAGAAGCTTTATATTAACTGAGGTGGAGAGATTCTTTAGGAGGAGAAATTGGAGAACTTAGGATCATGGAATCTCAGAGTTCAAAGGATATCTTACAAGTCATTTCAGGGCTCCCACCCACTCAGTGAAGGACAAGGTAGCTGCCAGCTTTCATGGAGCATCTACCAAAGGCAGCCATTCCACCTTTGGTCAGCCCTTACAGAATTTGACTGTTAAGTGCTGAAATGCTCTCCCACTTGATGAAATTGAGAGTTGATCTGACTGGCGTCTGTCACCCTATCAACTGCCAGGGCTGACATGCCTGGCTGGCCTTCCTGGCCTCCCTTTATCTTCACCCATTATCCAGTACAGCCACAGCTCCCTCAGCGGGCTTCCATTCATCACTATAGTCAAGGTCCTGAGATCTAGGGGCCACAAAAGTCTTAGCTGAGGAGTTTCCAGGAGTCTTGACCATCCAGATTTGTCTGCACAGTAGAAGTGAAGACAGAGGTGAAGCAAGAAGCACCCACCAGCTTCCCGCCTGAAGCTTCTCAACTCAAACCAGACAGACAATTCCAGAGTCGCAAGAGGCCTTATGAAGAAAACCGCGGACGGGGTTACTTCGAGCACCGAGAGGAGAGGAGGTGGGTGTGCAGAGGAGAGTCACCCTTGTTCCAGTAGGTCTCTGTGTTGCTAACTGGTGACCACTGATGCCTTTGTCCTAGCGGGCAGAGCAGAGCTCGCCCCACCCTCACATGCTGCGCTCTACCAGATTCCACTTTGCTAAGTTGTTGGTCTTCCCTCATTTCCTCCTTCTGTCCCCTGTAAGGTTAACCTTTGTCTTCCACTTTTGCCTTTTCAGTCCTCTGCCCTGTGGCCTTGCATAGTGTGCCGTTCCTAATGGCTGCTCAGAGCCCTCGGTTGAAAGAAAGCTCTGTGTCCTGAACCTTCTCCCTAACATATCCCTCTGTGGGTCTACGTGATCACATCACTGTCACCACTCATAGTGCTTTCACAAGTGCCACCTTGGGCTGGACAGTGGAATTTGCTTTCTGTTGTTTCACAGGGTCTGAGACATACACGTCCACTTAGTAGGCTGGTACGTAGTCAGAACGTGTGTGAGGGTTGGGCGCTCACAGGGAGCATTTGTCTGCTCTGTCATTTCCTTTTTCCTTTTCCTAACAGCTTTCCCCTTCTTTGCCCCAGACCCAGTCCTAACCCATTTCTCTCTGTCAGCTGTTGTGTGCAAAACCGTTTCCAGTCATGGAAACCTGGAATTATCACTTCTTCTCTCCTTGTCTGAACTGGTCATGGACGGATTTAATTCCTACCTGGTGGAGTCCACCTCTAGCTAGTTTGTGGCACTTTTTTTTCTTCAGAACAGGACCTGGAACTCACAGACTGTGACTAAAGTTAGGACGTGGAATCCACCTCTTAGGAGTTTGTCTCACTGATCCCACAGAGCAGAGACTTGTTGATGGAGAGCAGAGGAGGAACGCTTCCTCTGATCCGGGATTGTCATGGAAAGTTTCCTTGCGTGAACTTAGCTTGTGAAGGGTTCCTTCTTCCTACCAGGCTCTGCTAATCCTGGACCGACAGGGTAAGAAGGACACTTCATCAGACTGAAGCCTGCTACCCGGGGAGTGCCAGCAGCCAATGGGCATGGAGGCCTGAACTGTACATATACTGCACTGGGGCCACGCGGGCTGAACAGGCAGAGCTCTAGGCATTAGAACCCGCCCTTTTACTCCCTTTCCCTTATTCTTAGACACTGGAAACCTGTAGTATTTTAATAGACTTTTTCTGAGCATTTAATAAGAAGATGAATTTCAATCATAATTTAGGGCATTTTTGAAAGAGACTGAAAAAAAAATAGGTCATTGCAAATCCTTTCAGAGGTGGAGTTTTCGGAAACCCAGTATGTGAACAGATTGCAGTTACTGTGGGTCATCTAAGGCCGCTTGCATTCCTCTTCCCGGCCCGGTGTTGGACTGTGGCAGCCTCCCCTGGGTGAGGTCAGCGTGGAGGCCGTTCTCACCCAGCAGGGGCCACACTCCGAGTCCCGGGCTGTGAGAGAAGAGCCTTTGGAAAAGCCCCAGTGGTTCTACTGGCCGTCTGAGGCAGCGCACACTCTCTCCAGTGCCTGTCCGCACCCTAACGCTAGCAGTCTATAAGGACGTAGGTTTCCAGAGTTCTTTTGCTGACCTTCGTGGGAAGAAAAGCAGACCCCAGAGGCCACTAAATTGCAGCAGAGCTTCATTTCTCTCATTTCTTTGCTCACCCAACTGTTCTCCAGTGACTTAGACTCCTATTTCTGACACAGGGGCCGCTCTCCTCAGCCGCCTGCTGAAGAGGATGAAGATGACTTCGATGATACCCTCGTTGCCATCGACACATGTGAGTTGCTGGCGCGCCTGTCTGGTTCACCTTTTGGTCGGTGCTGGGAGACCGCACTATGACCTTCATGGAGCGCCGGACCAAGGGTGCTGGTTTGGAGGCGGAAGACCTATTCTCAGCTGTAGCTGTCACTTCCTGGGCAAGTCGTTCTGCTTCTCTGCGCTTGTCTTCAGGGGAGAGTAATCCTGCCCTGATAGCTCAGACTTTTGGTGACATTCAGCAGAGAACAGATATGAGAGCAGCCTGGATCCCCAGTTTCCATCAGCTGCTCACGTGAAACCAATGCCACTTTGTCCTCTGAGGTTTTGAACCAGGTCTACCCTGCTCTCTGTCCTCCTGTTCAGTTTTCTTTCCACTAGGTAAGCAGTTTTCGGCTTGACTGTGCATGTAGACTTGGGGGATTGATGAAAGCGGTCCTGTCCCTCCTCAGACATCCTAAGACAGAAAATTAAGTGGTAGAGCCTGTAGTAAGAGTTTTAAATGCACCCAGAAGCCCAGTCAGGTCTGAGAACACTGCAAGCATTGGGTGGCAGTGGTCCATGCAGTAAATCCGTTCAAACAGACAGCCCACGGTGCTCAGCCTTTAGAGGACGGAGAGAATCTGGTGGCCGGGGTGGTCAGAAAAGGCTTTTTTGACTCCTTGGAAGCCTGGACTCACAGGAGTTGGTGGGACCCTGAGGTGCACCTGGACCAGGTGCGAGAAATGACTGAGTGGTACGTGGGTGCTGGGTCAGGTACCTGTGCAGCTATGGCAGCAAGAGTGACTCCCAGTGGATGGAGTTGCATGGGGTTGAAGTATATGGCAGTGGGTATTAGCCTTTTCTAAATTCTAAAATTCCTTGAAACTGGTGAGTCTGACCCTCTCCCTAATGGGTAAGCATCCCCACAAAGACATTTGTGCACAGTCGCTAGGGGCCCCTGAGGGCTATACTGGAACCTTAGCCAGGTAAATCCCCAGTGCTTGCTTTGAACCTCTGCAGGCTGGTTCACAGTAGTTCAGAGCTTTTCTCTTTCAAGGGAGTGTGGTTAGGTGATACGACTGGTTCTCATGGGCCTGCCCCCATAATGGGTCAGCTTGCCTACCCACGGTTGGTACTCGTGAGGAACTTACCTTTGCCTATTCTTGTTCCTCAGGATGTTGAAAACATCAACCAGCTCTGCCCTTTTTCCTTCACAGATAACTGCGACCTCCACTTCAAGGTGGCTCGAGATCGAAGTAGTGGCTACCCACTCACAATTGAGGGCTTTGCATACCTGTGGTCAGGCGCCCGGGCCAGCTATGGGGTCAGAAGGGGTCGTGTGTGCTTTGAGATGAAGGTGAGTGGAAGCAGCAGAAGCAGATTCATCCTTTGGAATAGCCTGCCACCAGCCACCTTGGTCAGAGCCACAGTTAGAAGAGATTTGACTGAACAGACTGTGTCCAAGCCGACAGTGTAGTGAACTCCAGAGAGCTATGCGTTATTGGAAAAGCAAGTCAACCAAACATTGCTTCATCCAGCAGATTTTTCCTTGGTGGGATTTGACCTAAGTATTTACACAGTCAGCCATTCTAGAGGTGATGTGTTTGTAGAACTGGGAAAAGGGAAAGTTTGGAAGAAAAGTGAGCTAGAAAGAATGAGCTCAGTCCTTACTAATTAAAGGAGGGAAAGCGGGGCAAAAGGTTTTGTCAGCTCAGACCATCCTGCCATCATCTCTCCATAGTTCATGTCATGTTACGTTTATGGACGATGCACGCTCCTGTTCAGCAGAAGTGCAGGCAGCACAGAAAAGCATAGGGTAAAGCTGTCATCAGCGCCCTCCTGGCCTCCATCCTGCCTCCCAGGGCCATGTGTTAGCAGTGTCTTACTGGTTTACGTTTATTCGTAGTAGCTGACATTCAAGGGGCGCCACTACAGAGCTGAGCTCTGCAGGCTCATCTCCACTCATCATAGTGCCCTCATGTAATAGTACTGTTAGCCCTGTTTTTCCAGAGGCGGAAGCTGGGTTTAAGGGATGTTGTATTTTATTGACTAAGACACGTTGATTTTAAGTGTCCTGCTATTTCGTGTGCGACTCAGACACTGCCAGTCAAACTGGCAGAGTGCTTTCTTATCACGTCAGTTATAAAAGTGATGATCAAGATATGCTGATATTCCGGACACATCAGGAATGTTGAAAGGGTATATCCTGATTTTAAAGATGTTAAAATGCGAGAACTGTGTACCCCAAAGTCAATGAATAGGGAAATTTTCCAAAAGCTATAAACTAAAACAGATAGAAGGGGTTATTAGACAGTCTAACCTCTGACTTAGAGAGAAAAGGGCTTTTCTTTTTTTCCACTTTCTGCTTTTATTTAATACAAGATCTTGAACATTTTCCAGACCAGCACATCACCTTTACTCGCTTGCTCTCACTGCTGCTTCGTCTTCTGCGGTGTGGAGAGGCTGCGTGTAGCAGGTGCCTTGTGATGGTTGTTCCTCTGATTTTGTTTTCAAGTATAAAGTGTCACACTGAATGCTCATTTGCATGTACACATGTACAGATGTGCATACGTGCGCCTATGAAAGTGCCTGTGGAAAACTAGAAGTTGAATTGATGGCTTTTACAGCATGTGGATCTGTACTTCTGATAGATTGCTAAATTGCCTTCTAAATTCATTGAACTAATTAATCCTTTCACACCAAATATTCTGAGCGTTGCCATTTCCCCTGCAGCAAGTGTTGACACTGAAAAATAACTGTAATTTTAAATACCTGTTCTTATTGCCCTGAACCCCTCAGAGGCCCTGGTTTCAACGTAGCAGACGCTTCAGAGCAGCTTAAACATTTTCCCCAGCACCATTCCCCATTTGTAATTTTTTAATGCTTTGTACATTTCCCTCCTGTACTTTCCTGTTTCCTTCATAACCTTCCAGCCTCCAAAGAGTCAATCCTGAGCCTCTTGCCCTCTGTCCACAGATCAATGAGGAGATTTCTGTGAAGCACCTTCCAGCTACAGAGCCTGACCCCCATGTCGTCCGTATCGGCTGGTCCCTGGACTCCTGCAGCACCCAGCTAGGTAAGGGGAGCTTAGTCACCCAGTCCAGGGACAGGAGCCCGCAACTGCCCCTTCCTTGGATGCTCAAGCTTCCTAAGCCTCTCGTCCCTGCTTACAGCTCCGAGCAGAGCCAGTCTGTGGTGGCACAGACACAGGCTTAGGAATGTGCCGCTGCCAGTCTTCATGCATGTACGATTCAGCCGAAAGGACCAGTCATATAATGGCTTGTCTACAAGAAATTGATTCTTCATCTTTTAGAAGGGGGTTCAAAGCTCTCTTGAGAAAATTATTCCTTTTCTTAAAAAAAAAAAAAAAAAAATTTTGTTGTCTCCTGTACTCAAGCTATGCTGAAAATTAGTTCTCACAGCACACGCTCTGGTGGAATAGCATTCAGTCCAGTGCTGTAATTCTCTGTAATTGTTCCGTTTGCTTAGGACTGATCCTTAAAAGTAAAAATGCAGTGTGTTGACATATATTTGAGGAATGGAGAACCTATACTTATAATTTTAATGTATAGAATAACTTACCACAATAAAAATATAAATTGGGGGCAAAAAAAACCCACAGGCACCAAAAATTTGCCTTTAATAGACTTTACTAAATATTGAGTGTCAAATGGGAGGACTGCATCTCAGCATACAGACTTCTGCATCCCAGTTCTTTTCTTCCCCTTCTCCCTTTCTTTCCTAATTGTCCTTTCTGTACAGAGTTTAGTGCAGTTCCTGCTCCCAGACTGAGCACTTAAGCTCATCAAGCCCTCAGGAGTTCTGCTTAATAAAGGGATCCTGTTCCAAGGAATCTTCCTCACCTTTCCCTCCAGAAGCATGTGATGAGTGAAACTAGTAAAGAACATGGTTTTTTCTTTAAAGCTCTGTGACATTAGTGAAGACTGTTGTGAGCAGCACAGGTGTAGCCTGCCTTTGCTTATTTCTTCCACCAGGCGAAGAGGCTTTCTCCTACGGCTATGGAGGCACGGGGAAGAAGTCCACCAATAGCCGCTTTGAAAACTATGGAGACAAGTTTGCAGAGAATGATGTGATTGGCTGTTTTGCGGTAAGTGCTTGCCGCTTGTGGGGCTTGGCCGCATGAAATGCTGGTCCATCGCAGGGACCTGCAGTCGTCTTTTTCAGAGTGCCTCCGTCTGTTGTCTGCCCCGTTCCCAGCCATTCTCGCCGTACTCTGTCTCTGCGATACGGGAATGTTTGCTGTCGTTCGCGAAATTCTGCCATTCTACCCATTTCTAGTCTTTTGTGCAGAGCTGTCAAATGGTTGTGGAAAGATGTGAGGGTACCAGGTATGCACAGTCTTCATCCAGTCTGGATACCAGAGTGATGGCTTCTAAACCCAGGAGTTTCTGAACTTTCTTTGCTAGGGACTAGCCTACCTGCTCTTGAAGGTGATGTTGACTCTTGCCCCACACTGGCATTCTCTCAGCCCCCACTTCCTCCCGTCACCTCACGTTGATTGAGTCAGGCTTCCTCAGAGGGCAGGAGTGGGTGCAAAATAGAAGAGAGAGGATCAGGCATACCTGTGTGTCTCGTGCTGAGGTGGCGATGGTACAGACCGTGTAAACTACGGACCCAGTTCGAGACCTGGGCCAGGAGTTAAAAAACAGATGACAGAGGGTACCTGAGCTGCTGCTCTCAGGGACCAAAGACTATAGCTCTCGACTCTGGCGCCACATTCAGACCTAGTCCTTACTCAGAACCCTGAGCAACTTCCCCTGCCTGTATTGCAGTCTGCTCAGAGGAGCATCTGCACCTACTTCAGAATCGTGTTAGTCATTAATTCGCTCTATAAAAGCACCTCCAACCCTGGCACATAGTAAGTGCTCAGTAAATATTCCTTAGTGCTATTGTCACAATAAAGGAGATATTTGTCAAATGTTTCACTGGACCCCAAAAGAAGTGAAGACTGTTGTGAGCAAAAGAAGTAGGGACCCAAAAGGAAACTTTCTCTTGATCTTGTTTTCTTTTCCTCCCTCAAATTTGTTACATATGTAGTCTTTTTCCTTTTTTTATTTTTATTTTTATTTTTAAACCTTAGAATAATTTCTAACTTAAAAAATTCCATCACGCCCTGGGGGAGTAGGGGTTGAACACAGTCCACATACGTCCCAAGGTCCCAGGTTTGTGTCCTGGGCCAGCGAGAGTGAAAAGAGAAAAAGAAGAGCCCCAAGGTTTCTCAGTGATCTCTTGTCCAGTTGCTAACATTCGCCATCTTTGCTTTACCATTTTCTCAAATATATGTTACATATGTGAGTTTCTTCTGACGTGTTTAAGAGTCAGTTGCGTGTATCTTTATTCTTTAATACCTCAGCCTGCATTTCTTTAGAATAAAGCTGTTGTGTTACTCACAGTACAATTGTCAGATTTAACATTGACGTAACACTGTTGCCGACTCCACAGTCCACATTTAAATGTGTCAGTTGTCCCAACAGTATCCTTCAGAACAGTTTTCTTCCTGGGTCAGCGTCTAGTCTTGGATCATATATTGCGTTCTCTCATCATGCCTATTCAGCTTGAAAAACACTTTCTTGGAAAGTAACCATGTTTATACCTTACAAACTCTTCCCATTGTTGCCTTTTTTCTATTTAACAATCCATGTTGGCTGCCTTTCCCTGTTACACAGATACTATATATATAGTTTAAGATACTTTTCAGTAGTTAAATTCATATGGTTTACTTCCCCCACATCAGGAAATGTAAAAAGTTATGCAATGTAAAGTCATCTTCACCCTTCCCCTCTACTTGCTCGCAGAGACCCTCCTGCACACAGGGTCCCTCAGGCGCTCAGAAATTATGAATCCAAATACAAGCAAGGCCCTTGTTCCCTTTTACACAGAGGATACCACATAACATATTACTCTGCATCTTTCGGCCCAACTATCTGTATCTGAGACCTGTCTGTTATCACAAGGTGAGAGTGTCTGTGTTCTTTCATATGGCTTGTCGTCACTGTGTGGGTTTACCACATTATGTGACCAATCCTCTGCTGGTGGACATTGGTTGGAATCTCACCTTTTTATTTAGTAGCTTCCTAGTAGTCTGATTATCAGTTTACCCTGGTTCAAATCAGCTTGTCTTCAGTTGGCGTTCCTGAGTATCATTTACTGACAGTCAGTGCTGCAGTGACAGCTTCTTTTACCCATTTACCCGAGTACCCTGGAAAGATCCCTGCGCCCCCACCCATGAATCTCCTATGTGTTTTAGCCTCTTCACCTTCTTATGTGCCGGGGCACATATGGCAGTCTAGAGTGAGCATTTTGCATGTATATCTTTCCATTCTTACATAGCAGTATTGTGGTATAATATTACAGCATTTATTGCTGAAGATGAAACTTTTGGGTCAAAGGTGCGTTTAAGAATTTTGCTTGCAGTGTACCCTGGTGCAGCAGTGGTTAGGTCAGTCATTTCCAAAGGAGTAAGCCACACACCCCAATTAAATAAAAATAAAATGTTTCTTCCTCTTCTCTTCCTGCCTGCACCTTTCTTTTAAGTAAAAAAGAGTTTTGATAACTCCCACCAAGTGCTCTCCAAAGAGGCTGCCGCAATTTAACCTGTCACCGGTGTACAAGTGTTCCCCAAACTGTCCCGTTTGAGCCTGAGCTTTCTGTGAGGGGAGGTCGCAGTTTGGACTCCAGGCCTTGACTCTTGCTTCAACCAGATCATCTCTGTTCCTATTTTTAAAATGTCATGTGCTGTTTCCTTTGTTCAAAGGAAGATGGGGTGAGGGGTCCAGGGAAGTGAAAATCACTGACCTGCAGGAACCTGAAGGGAGGATGTATGTGTCAGATCTTGAGTTGGCAATATTCACAAAACAGGGCAGAGCAGCTTTGCAGACAGCAGACAGCCTGTCTCAGCAGATCACCAGGACTATGCCAGTTAGAGCCGCAGGGGCAGCACAAGCCTGTGAGAGAGAAGGCTACAAAAGCGGCGCACTGAATAGTGCCAGGCTTAGGGACTTTGGTCTTTAGGCTCCAGCTTGGCACCCTGAGCATTTTTGGCAGAATGGCGTAACTATACTTGCCTCTTAAGGTGCCAGTGGTGCTGAATTTATCAGTTATGGGTGCTGATTCCTGTACGTCGTGGGAAATTTCTATAGTCAACTGGCAGCTGCAAGGAAAGCTAACCCCCGCGTCATTCATTTCTGTTAAAACAAGGTAAACTGAGCCCCTGTGGCTCAGGTAGAAAGACGTGCTGGGACCGTGCTGCGGTATTTGCAGGATTTGTTCTAGCATATGTTTGCGTGTCAGCCCTGCGTGGTCTTGACCTGTGTGGGCGCTTAGAGAGGAACATTCTGAAGAACTATACAGAGCTGCACCTGGACACCGAGGAGAGTGCTGAAGAAGCTTCTTGGAGGAAGGGGCTTGTCACTTGAAGGGCAAGTCACAAAATGGTGTCAATTTGGAAGGAAAGAAATTGCTTGTGCTCTGCCTCACTGATCCCAGGTTTTGAGTGTCCCTTAATTGTAAACCTTTGTCCTTCAGCCAGAGTGATCTTTCTGAAACACAGTTCTGCCCGGGCCAACCCCCTACTTGAAACTAGTCTGAAGGCTCTGTCCTGCCATCAGCTTGGTGTCCAAACCCCTGAGGTGACAGAGCCCCACAAACCATGTACCCACCCTAGCCCTGCAGACCAGCACAGCGCCAGGAAACAGGCCTCCCCTTGCTGTGTGCTCACTGTAGTGAGCCAGTAGCTGGCCTCATGCTCAGAGCAGCCTTCTGGTAGGGGATCTCACCGCCATCTCCCACTATGTCACACACACACACTCGTTTGGGGGTCTGTTTATTTTTTCAACCCTGGCCTCAGGTTATGACCCTGGGTCTGAAGGCTTTACAGCGACCTGCGCCTGAGCCACGGGAGTGCACCCCATCTCCCTTTTTTGATTAGGAAGCTGAAGATGGTGAACTGTAGACCTGATGCAGTCTGCCATCCCGAAGACAATCTTAACCACTAAATTTCAACTGCTCATTGGCGCTCAAAATGTTGAATGAGTGATGTGATATCCGTTACTTATATTACTTCCCCCACCTTCATGCTTCAGCCAGTCTGGCCCTATGTTCTCCCACCACCACATTTATATTCAAAGAACATGTCTCTTTATATAGAAGTGTTGTCTCTTCTCACCCCAAATGTGACTCATATCCATTTACTCTTCAGGATATGGCTCATAGGTCCCCCTTACTTGCTCCTGTGTAGGGACTCTTACTGAATTAGGATAGTGTCCATTTCTGATCCCCACTAGACCCTAAGTTCCATCGGGCCCAGAGTGTCACAGACATGCGCCAGGGAGAGTGGGGACTCAGGGAACAGCTGTTGAGCAAGCATGCGAACGCACTTCTGGAGCCAGTTGTGACTGAAGGCTCTCCATGGCTTCCTTCCGTCTCTTCCCAGAGGACCCTTGCTGGAATTCAAGATGAACCAGACCGCCTTTTCCTTCATCTCTATCTCGGGCTAGGCCCCAGATTCAAATACGTAGAGCTCCCTGAAATGGCATGTTTCACACCCGTTGGCTCTTGGGTCCTAGGCAAGGAGGGCTCTGGGCTGCTTATTCGCCTGTTGCAGAGGGATGCACTTAAATCTGGACAGCCAGCTGTGTCTCTGACTGGCCTCTGTGCCTTACGCTGAGAGTGGGCAGTTATTCTCTTCGGCTTTTTCTCCTAGGACTTTGAATGTGGAAATGATGTGGAACTTTCCTTCACCAAGAACGGCAAGTGGATGGGCATTGCCTTTCGAATCCAGAAGGAATCCTTGGGCGGTCAGGCCCTCTACCCGCATGTCCTGGTGAAGAATTGTGCAGTGGAGTTCAACTTTGGGCAGAGAGCAGAGCCCTACTGCTCTGTCCTCCCAGGCTTCACCTTCATCCAGCACCTGCCCTTGAGTGAGCGCATCCGGGGCACCGTTGGACCAAAGAGCAAGGCAGAGTGTGAGGTGAGTGGGCCTGCGCACCTGGATGAGCGGCCACAGCCAGAGCCAGGTCTCTGCCAAGGCAGCAATACTCAGCAGTCAGCAGCCCCGTTGATAAAGCAGCACAACCTCATGGCAAGAGAAACGTTGGGGGCCAGAGGCCTCTACCTCCGGATCCTGGGGGCTGGACTTCAGAGATAGCTGCTGTGCGAGTCGGGGTGGTCAGTGTGGCTCCCGCCCAAGAGGGAGGAGCTTAGGGAAGAGACCTGAATCTGGGATGGTTCCAAAAGAAGTTGCCAGGCTGCTCTTTCTGTGAGGTCAGAGTGGTGGAAAAGGCTTTCCCCTCAACAGAAAGGATACCTAGGCCCTTGGTGAGGGCCTTCTGGAGAAGGTGGTACAGTTCTGCCCTCCTAACCACGGCTGTCTGAGAACAAAAGACACTGGGCCTTTTGGCTGATTTGGCTCCAGGAGTTCTGCCAGTGATCTTTGCTCTCAAGCAGTGCTTTTTTTCATCTGTGATTTGTGTTTAATCTAGAAGATTAAGAAATACAAAGAAGATTAAGCTTTCTGTTAACTTCACCATTAAAAGTGAAATAGTTTTACCTTTAAAGTTTTAATTTATCCTGTTCTTTTTGCTGTGCTCAGTGCCTGTTTTGTACACACATCTATAAGTGAGTTCTTATAGTATAAACATTTCGATATCCTGCCCTGTGAGCTTTATCCTACCGCATGAATACTGCTTCTCTCCCTGCCCCCAGCCTTGGATTTGACACTCTCTGACCTTGGCTGCTGCTGCCGGGCCACAGGTGCACCAAACAACTCTTTTCCGTTTGTTTTTAATTGCCTTGCAAACTAACCATGTCTCTCTTGCTGGGCATTTATTAGGTGGCATCTAGTGTTTGCCAAATTCTAAATGTACTCAATTATTAGATAGGACGTGCGTCCTTCAGCACACAGCTCTGTTCTGTCTCCGACTCCAGGGAAGGTGATCGCACTTACATGCACAGCCTTCCCTGGGTCTTCCCTGTCAGAAGCCGCAGAATCCTGCCTGCACAGGATTGAAATGAAAACGCCCCTATCGTAGTCCTTGATTTCATGCACAGCCTGTAAGGTCCTCTGTTGAGAGGCTGAGGAGCCTCGTTTCTTTGAATCCCTACAACTACGCTGAGACATGCTGTTAGGGCTTCTGTTTCCCAGAGTCGCCCTCATGGGCACCATAAGGCAGGGCTGTGCCAGGCGCTTTGTGACACACTGTTGCTGCTTCACAGCACCTTCCTATCCCTTTCTTGTAGATTCTGATGATGGTGGGCCTGCCTGCTGCTGGCAAGACCACGTGGGCCATTAAACATGCAGCCTCCAACCCCTCCAAGAAGTATAACATCCTGGGTACCAATGCCATCATGGATAAGATGCGGGTAAGGATGGCCTCTGGTCTCTCCTCACCTCCCACCCCTAGTGCTACACTGCCACCAATGTCACCCTGACCAACCCCCGCCCCCACAGGTGATGGGCCTACGCCGACAGCGCAACTATGCCGGCCGCTGGGACGTCCTGATCCAGCAAGCCACCCAGTGCCTCAACCGCCTCATCCAGATCGCTGCTCGCAAGAAGCGCAACTATATCCTAGACCAGGTGCTCGCTGCTCGTGTCTCAGAGGGAAGGCGCCTGTGGGGCTACCTCTGGTCTCACTTTTCCTTCCTCCCCTTAATGCTCTTGGACTGCAGTCCAGGGTTCTTGGGGAATCCCACCTGGTGTGATGGTGCAGCCTCTTCTCCCTGCATGTCAGGAAAGAGCAGGGTTCTGAACATCCAGTGATCTAGGAGCCTTTGAAATGAAACCATTTTGCATGCAGATTCACCCATTTACTTAAAGCTAGATGGTTTTAAGTTAGGATCGGAAGATTGTCCATTCTCGAAAGGATGTGCCTCCAACACGCAGGGACCCCTGTCTCAAACCGAGTTCCCCTTTACCATCTGTGAGGCTGAGTTGTGACATTTGTCCTGAAGGCTTTCTCAAGCAGCAGGTCCTGTGGGGATCTGTGGGAAAGAAAGACCCTGTCCCCCCTCAGTTTTGCATTTGCGCGTTTTAAAGACCTGTGCGTGCAGATGTGTAAGCCTGCCCTGCAGTGACTGGAGCGCCTCCCACACGTGTAGGCCTGGGGACTCGCTTGCCATGAGCTCAAAGGAATGCTGATGAGGGGGTTCTGGTGGTCGTGGTTGCTTTGTCACAGAGCGTTGAAACCCCCAGGACCAAGTTGCCTTTGCTTGGAGTGAGCATCATACACCAGACAGTTGACCACAAGCTTCCAGGTTGGTGAACACTTGGAGGTCTAGGGACAGAGCATGTCCCCCTTCCCACATACCTCGCTCTAGATGTCACTTCTCTGGCTAGTCCTGATTACAGCCTTTTCTAATAAACTAGTAACGCAGGGCTTCAAGTTGAAGAAAGGAGGTCTCATTGAAAATTTGAAAGGGGCATATAGTAAGAACTTAGTTCTTTTTCTCTCTTTTTTTTTTTTTTAAGGAAAGGTGCAGGCAGGAATGAAGGTGAGCAGGCAGGAAGGCAGGAAGAGAGGGAAGGAAGAAGCACTTTATTTTATTTAGTTGTTCATCAGCCCTGGGTCTCCCACCTGGGATCTTGGGACGTACGTGGACTGCTACTCCACCAGAACCACCAAGAACTTAGTTCTTAAAGACAGAAGAAGGGTGTCAACACTGATCTAAATGATCTTGCCAAACAGTTAGGTGCTGGGAGTAGAAATCTGCAGTTTGCTGATGAAACTGCCTTGATAAAGACAACTTGCAGTTATCCAAGACCGAGCCATACTCGAGCCATACTTCTGCTGTGGCAAGATGTGAGATTCGTTCCGGGTTTTTCTTTTTCTGGAAGGTGGATGTGAAAAGAGGATATTTCAGTAACTGATGTTGTATCGTGGAATTGAGCTTTTGAAGATTCATATTTGCGAAGAGGACAGGATATGATCCCACCTACTAAATTTTCGTTAAAATCAACCCATTGGGCTGTTTGGAATATACTTGCTGGGAGAAAAAGGCCCAGTCAGTTGAGCTCAGGAATACGGCCCCAGCTCAGCCCCAACAAGTGTACAGCTAGCCTGCTCCCCCTTTGAAGGTTGTCTTTGTGAACTCTGGCCTCACGTCCCGCTCTTCGTCAGGGCATGGTGGAATTGTGGTCTGCCTTCACTCTAGGGCCGTCGGTGTCCTGAGAGCAGAGAAGTTGTTTTGACACCCTGCAGTTCCTGTTTTGGAGACCCCAGCAAGTATTCCCTGCCCATCTTTTTTGCGGTTTGCTGCTTAAAAGCAGGTGTGAAGTCCATTCACAGAGGGAGCCCAGTGGAGGATTATAGTCTTGGAGCAGGTTGTCTTAACATCTTTGTCCAACAAACCAAAGTGGGCTTTCTCCTGGAGGATCCGGCCTCCAGCACCTCAGAACAGCCGAGCACTGTAGATTCTCTCTGTTGGCCTTTTCGGCTCCTGCTGGTTTATTCAGGGACAAGGTCCATAGTGGTGCCAAGTGTACCTGTGATCTTCAGGGATGAGGCCTCTCAGTGAGGGAACATGCAGATTGGGCCAAGAAATCCAGACCAACAGTGAGGCAAAAGAACCTGAACTCTGAAGATGGGAGGAGGGTTCTCTGGTTAACCATGGACTGGAGGCCCGAAGCTGTAGGTCACTGATATCTTAGAAGAAATCTCTAACTAGTAGTTAGACCTGTGTGGGCTCAAATCCCTAAAGTGGACTCCAGAATAGCCTGGATCTATGGGCTTGGGGCTGTGTTTGGAAGATTCAGAGCAGGTCCCTAGCCAGACCCCAGCCCCTCCTGCCAACCAGCTTTGGCAGTGAGGGGTAAGTTGATACGAAACCAGTCCTGCAGGCGAGGTTCCTGCAGCCCCTGGATCTCAGCCCAGTGCTGTCTTTTTCCTTCTCTGGTTTTCCGAGTGGTCAGACCACCCCACATTTTGGCTCTTCTGAGCTGCCTGTTAGAGAATGGAAGTTGGCTTCAGAAAGGTCCATCCTTGACAGGGAAGGAGAACGTGACTGCAGAAGCCAGGCAGGACTGTGAGCCAGGAGTCTGCCCTTGGCCAGGACCCAGCCCTTACCTACTCCAGGACATGTCTCATTTGGGCACAAGCCCTAGGGGTATAGAGCCTATGAGTTACTCTCCCTGATGACTTGAGTGTCTTATTCAGGTCACATGAATGTTATAATGACGGACTGAGGAGAAAAAATAACAGAAAGGAGGTGGACCAAAGGGGAAACTGAGGCCTCATAAAGGAAAGAAACGTGTCCAGAGTCTTTTTACTGGTAGAACACATCCCTGCTGACCTCCCAGATGGCCACGGCCCAGAATGGATGGGGTTTGGTGGGAAATTGGGAAGGATTTTAGGAGGTGGCATGTGTGGGTCAGAACATGGAGGACAACAAAGAATTTGTCCTGAGCACAGTGGGGACCATGGTCCTGTTTTCATCAGGGAGGGATGTGGCTAAATTGTCCTGACTAGTAGAAGAGAGAAGAAAAGAAGGAAGAGGTGGTCGACTGCTTGCGCTTCCTTTGTGGCGGACAGAAGCCTCTGCAGTGAGACACCTCCTGGCCTGTCTCTGGCCTCCCGAGGAGCATTGCGGCTTTGTGGTACAGAAGCTGGCCTTCTTGGGCAGAGTTGCCCCCACCCCCAGGTGAGGGCTGCAGGCAGTAGTCAGAGGCAGGGCTGGATGCAATGGCCTTGCTGTTTGCCTGCAGGAGATGCCTGGAGCTAGAGCAGAGACACAGCGTGAGCCGCCTCCTGTTGGCAGGCGTCGCATGAGGGGATGCCGCTTTCCTCTCCTCTGGGCGGCCCCGGAGTCCCAGCCCGTTCCGTTGTGGACATGGCCAGTTTTCTTCCTATCCACGCAATTCCTTCCACTGGGCTTACCTCACTGAGCCCAGAGAAAGAAAGCTCTTTCCTCACTGGTTCAACTGTGTTCCTCTGGAATCCAGCCAGGCTTTCCTCTTGGCAGCCTGGCACTGTTATTCTGTAGCAGCGGACAGGAGAGTATGGACAGGGGTCAGTAGGACTCGGAGAACTCAGACTGGGAGCAGCCCGATGTTTTCCTCTCTTTTCCCCAGATCGTCACAGCAAAACCACCCACGCGGCTTCTCTGAGAAGCCAGTCTCCTGCCCTTCGACCCCACATTGCTGAGATTGGGGGTCATGGTTGGGGGACAGGGAACACAGACAGCCCTAGCCTTCTCTTAGAGTCGGTGTCTTTAAGTGGTGTAGGACTGCGTGCAGCTGGAAAGGCTGACCAGGCTGTTGTGCTGGTCTCTTAGCAACAGCCTCCAGCAGCCCCCAGTGGCCACAGCGGTGCTGGGCCGGCCCTGGTCTCTGACCTCATTGTGTTTGCTGTGGCAACAACCACCAGCAGTTAACTCTCTTTCCTCCAGGAAAGCCAAGTATTTGCATCTCGGCTGGCCTGGGTTAGCCACTCTTCTTCCCTTGCCTACGCCAGGGAGTAAGAGGAAGGGTGCGTGGTCTTGACCGTTGCTAAGGCTTCTCAGCACCTTGGTTCCAAAGTGTCTTAGGAAACATCACTCAGAGTCTAGCCCCTTCCAGGGTGAAGGCCAGCTGTTTGTGAGACAGGCTCTTCCTCCCATCCTCTGGACATTGACAAGGCAGGTCTGTCCCAGGGAAAACCTCCAAGAGGTGTCCGTCTGTGTCCCTGGGACTCAAAGGTGTTGAAATAGGATCTCCTCTTTGTGCACGCAGTGGGCTGAGTTCTTGATGGCATGGTCCAGGACCTCCTTCACCCTGGCACCCACCCACCCTGGCTGTCATGCCAGGAGAAACCTCATTGCTTAACCAGAGGAAGCCAAGCCTCTCTTCATGTCAGCTTCTGCTTTACCTTCAGGAACCGAGTGGAGGGAGAGAGACTTGACGTTTCCTCTGTGACCTGAATTACCTCTTTAACTCTTTATGGGCCTCTCCTCAGCGCATACTCCAGGCCTGGTCACAGCATGTGTGTACCCATCGCGCACAGCCTCTCCTTTCCCTTCAGGAAGTTGGAACCAGGGGTCTGGCTGGTTCACAGGGCAGCTGCCCTTCCAGGCGTGCGCCGAGGCCAGGGCCTGTGGCTGGCGTACACCCCCACCTCCCATGCGCTGTGTGTGGAGGAGGGTCTCCTGTGCCTGTTTTCCTCAAAGTGACTTTTGCTTCGCAGTTGCCGTGGGGAGCCCTTTCTAGGACAATGCAGTGCTGTCGGCCAGTGCTAGCGTCGCACGTACCCGTGTCTGCTGACTTCTTTCCCTGCCCCCTTCCTGCCACGTGCAGACACTTTTACCTCTGAATCCTTGCCAGAGTCAGGAGAGGAGATGACATCCCTGTCTTTTAGATAAAGAAACAAGACTAGATGACTTTCCTGCCATCTCGCATAGTAAAGGACACACCCAGGATTTCAGTCCCAAGCTTCTTGCCGAGATTCTGTGTTCTTTCCCCCCCCGTCCGCTGTCCCTGCCTTCCTGATGGGAAGTCACTGTCCCTCAACGTTTCCTTGGTCTGGATTGCTTCAGGTCAACATCACAGTACAAATGTCACAGCACCCGACTCAGTGATGACCATAACCCCGAGTGACCATGTGGCATTTGTACTGTTTCCCCTTTCTGCACTTGAGTCCCGGTAAATACGCAGTAAGTTGACTTCCAGAGGAGCCGTCAGGCTCTGAGTAAGGTTTGTTCAGGGCATGGGTGTGATGTAGCACGTGGCAGTAGAGCTGCAGGTTGTGGAGCCGTGCCCTGCACTCCCTGCTTCGCTCAGGCAGCTCGCCCTCATGTGCTCTGTGGTCCTCTCCCCACTCAGTCTCTCCAGCACCGGCAGAGGCTTTTCATCTGTCCCCGACAGATGCAGCACCTGGAAGTTGACTCTGGGCTCCTTCCACGCTGCCACAGCTCGTGTGCGTGCGCCCTTCGGAAGCCCTTCCCCTCGGGGCTTCTCCCTTGGCTCCCAGCAGGGCCGCTGAGGCTGCTTAAGTGTAGGCATACATGTTACGGTTCTGTGAGCGTCTGCAGCTGGGCACCTGGTAGCTAGGTCCCACCTCCCGAGTTCAGGGTTCAGGAATTCTCAAGAGGGTTGAGCCGCTCCGTTTAGCGGCGTCCAAGAGATTAAGGTGCACTGGCTGAGTCTGGTGCTCCAGGGTCCGACCGATTGGGCCCCAGTCCCAAAGGGCTCAGCATGTAGGTGGTATTGATAAATAGAAGCTGTTGTCTGCCGCTCTCAGCTAGATGTCCTGGCACACCTGCCGCCATCCAGGCGGGAGGAGAGTGTTAGGGGCATTATCACACCTGCAAACATTACAGGCTTCCTGGCTCCCTGGCTCCCAAAGTGTGGTGTCCGAGAAGGACTGAGAAGAACCACAGTGCTGATGCAAGTCTACACGACTGTCAGGGGGCTTGATTCGCAGTGGCGTCTGTTCAGTAAATGCAGCATTCAAAGTGAAGACAGACTTTGGACAAGTGTATATAATACAATGCCATTTGCGTTAAAGTGACACGGATCTTTCTAGAATTGTACATTAATTGAATATAGATTGCCTCTGGCAAGAGGACTGGCAGTAGGCAGATGAGAGATAATTACTCTGAACTGTGTACCCTTGCTGTCAACTTTTTGCCATGAGTGTGCGTTCCATTTAGAAGGGGAATGTTACACATCGCCCTGCAAGAACAGATAGGATTTCAAAGCAGAGCCGAACCCAGAGATCATTTGTCCTGTGACTGTCAGCAGCCACTGTCCCAAGACCATTCATTTTGAGAGAGAGCTCGAAAATCTTAAAAGTGAAGAATAGTTTCCTAAGTTTCTCTGCTTAGAAGGAGAGCTGGTATCCTTTTCTCACCCATGGCCTACATAATACCACAGAGGAAAAACCAACTCGTAACGCACCATCTCTGCCTCTTCTGTTACCTACCCCTAGACAAATGTCTATGGGTCAGCCCAGAGACGAAAAATGAGACCGTTTGAAGGCTTCCAGCGTAAAGCTATTGTAATCTGTCCCACTGATGAGGACCTGAAAGACCGAACAATAAAGCGAACTGATGAAGAAGGGAAGGATGTCCCAGACCACGCAGTTTTAGAGATGAAAGGTAGGAGACGAGCGCTTTCCCCCAGAGGGCATCGCACCTAGTTCCGGACAGCAGCGCCTGCACGCTTTCCAGGCTGCTCCTGGAGCCTGCCTTTCTTCATCCTTGTCTTTGCTTCTGTTTTGTTCCTTCCCACTCTGCTGCAGTGCAAGCGAAAACTCTGCTCACATTTCTCTTGTGGCAGGGTTTTCAGACTAGACGGGACTGTGGGCGCAAACGCTGCGCGACCGTTGGGATCATCTGGGCTCTGGCCAGCGCGGCATAGGCTGGCTGAGCCATCTGCCTGTCCCGCTCCTTGGGGCAAGGCTAGAGGGAGTGTTTCTAAACACTGATTTGCTGGGACTTAGCCGCCACCTCAGAAGAGGGAGGACAGGGTCTTCATTAGCCCTGACTATTACCAGGCTCACGTTGGGACCCTGTCTCACTTGGCTTGCTCTCTGCTGCAGTCCCCTCCACTTCTCCCTTCTGGCAGGCCAGTGTCCTAGGTGGGGAATGGAACCAGACCTCAAAAGGTGCTGAGCCCCTAGTTTTGATCCCTCTGGGACTTCCTTTTAGCCAACTTCACATTGCCGGATGTTGGGGACTTCCTGGATGAGGTGCTGTTCATTGAGCTGCAACGAGAGGAAGCAGACAAGCTGGTGAGACAGTACAACGACGAAGGCCGCAGGGCCGGGCCTCCCCCTGAGAAGCGCTTCGACAACCGAGGTGGTGGTGGCTTCCGGGGCCGCGGGGGTGGCGGTGGTTTCCAGCGCTATGACAACCGAGGCCCTCCTGGGGGCAACCGCGGAGGCTTCCAGAACCGAGGAGGAGGCAGTGGTGGAGGAGGCAACTACCGGGGAGGTAAGACATCTCCCCACCTTTGGGTTTCCTGGGTCTCGGTTGGGCTTGTCATTACTCGTTAAGCAGCAGGTGAGGTTTACCCCACCAGTCGTGGCTGCGCTCAGGCGAAGAACCATTACGTCCAGTGCTGGGACCTCGCAGAAGCTCCCACTGTCCTTCCCCTCCTGGGCATCGCTCTTGAAGCCCTTGCCTATTTTGTAAGTCCTAGTCCTGTCAAGTTTGTGAATCTGCCCGCTGCCACCACACACACACACACACACACACACACACACACACACACACACACACACTCTTCATCTAGCCGCATGCTTCCTGAGAAGAGGGGCCAGACCACGTTTGCTGCCTGTCTTGGACCCCAGGCTCTGGACCTACCACAAGGCAAATGTCAGGACTGTCATTGATTTTCGTTTTTAAAATAAATGGAGAAACAAGCATAAGAGGTTCGTTTGCTCAAGATTAACTTAGCTAAGTCCAGAACTGGGGTCAAGCAATCCAAAGCCCAGTTCTTAGTCGCCGCATCCCGCTGTCGCGGAAGCAGCGTGTAACTGAACAGGTGCCCAACCTGCTCTGTTTCAGTTTTGTGATCTAGATGGACAGCGTCCTGAATCCTGTAAGAAGCAGTCTGGATTCTGGGCTTGATGACAGAGCCCGGTTGTGCCGTGAGCTGAGGTCATGCCGTAGGGGTGCAGTGAGCAGCGCTCAGGAACGGCCTCCTGGGGTGCCTGCACCTAAGCTGAGGTCCAGTGGGACTTGGACAGAGATGATGGTTCTCGGCCTAAGACACAGCTGCACAGAGGCTCGGGGGAGGCCAGCCTACGTGGCCAAGCCTGGAGAGGCCCGCGCCCAGGCTGGCGCCGCCTCCCGAGCACGGCTCCTGTGTTCGGCAGCTGTTAGGTGCGGGGTCAGTAGACCAGGATGGATGGCTGCACCCCCAGGTCTGGGGGGCAGGGCGAGCCCTGGATTTGTTCACTGTAACAGAGCCTGCGCTCCGCCTGGCCTTACCGGACCACAGCTGTCACCAAAATGCCTGGGCACTGAGAAGTGACGGGGCTGCGGGTGTCTCAATGCAGGTTTCAGTCGCAGTGGAGGCGGCGGCTACAGCCAGAACCGCTGGGGTAGCAACAGCCGGGATAACAACAACTCTAACAACCGAAGCAGCTACAACCGGGCTCCCCAGCAGCAGCCGCCGCCGCAGCAGCAGCCGCCGCCGCCACAGCCACCCCCACAGCAGCCGCCGCTGCCGCCCAGCTACAGCCCTGCTCGGAACCCCCCTGGGCCCAGCAGCTACAAGAACAGCAGCATCCCTGGCTCGAGCGCCAATACCAGCACCCCCACTGTCAGCAGCTATAGTCCGCCACAGGTGAGGGGTGGGCAGGGGCGCCCCTGCTCTGACCGCCGGCCCTGCCTGTCCTCTGCCGGCAGTGCTTCTGGCGAGGAGCTCTAGATTGCAGGCCCGGTCCCTTCAGCAAGTCCATTTCCCTTGCCTGTCTCTGCTCTCTGATTCCCCTCTGAATCCTCAAGAAAGCACTTGGTTGGCTTTAATCTCTCACCCAGTCTGGAAGGGGCTGCCCAATCTTGTCTTCAGGACATGGAGACAGGCCCGAGCGTTGGTGAGAACTCGCTCTCTGCACTGGCCGCTTCACCTCAGGGCCGCTCAGGCTCGGCACATTCTCAGAAAGCAGCGCTCAGGCTTCAGCACACTCCGGCCCTGAAGCAGGGCAGTTTCCTAACACCTTCCATATGCAGGACTGGGAGCACCTGCCAACACCCAGAGATGAGGGGCTCCCAGTCATGGCCTCGCCAGAGCGTTTCCTAGAACAGGAGCTGGGCAGGCACAAGTCAAGCCCAGCCCCGCAGCGTCTGGTGTTAGAAGCTGACATAGAGCCACACCTCTTGGACCCCACTGTCCTCACAAGGGTCTAGAGTTGTTAGTAGGACTGAGTTTGGAGGATTGTTGAGGTGGTACTTGAGCTTGGTGGACCTGTGGTCAAGTCCTACCTCTGCCGCTTCTTGAGCTCTGTGACCTTGACCCAGCGGCTTCGCCTCTATGGGCCTCACTTCCTTTCCTGTAAAGTGAGGCTGATGGAACCTACCTCAGAAAGCTGATGGAGGAATTAGATGTGTCCACCATACAGCCTGGACTTGAGACGTACTTAGGACATTGAGCCACTACTGTTTGCTTTTTTAATTTCTTGAAGGAACATTATGCAGGCTAAAGTGTACCACTACTGCTTCCCTCTGCGGGTCTTCCTGTCACAACTGCCACCTTTCTTGAGTGCCCAGTGGATTGTGTACAAGGCAGTCTGAAGGGGCAGTTCCGTTGTGACTCTCATTTGATACGAAAGAGATACCATGTGCTTTGCTCTTGGGTCTCAAAGCTGAGATTTGAGTCTTGAACACCTCCTCCCAGCTCTCAAGTGGCCCCAGCGGGGAAAAGCTTTGTGGGCCCTCCTTCCATCCTAGCTGAGCTGGTGGTTTCTCGGCCCTGATTCTCTCCTCCCCCGCTTTCCAGCCGAGTTACAGCCAGCCGCCCTACAGCCAGGGGGCTTACAGCCAGGGCTACACGGCGCCGCCGCCTCCACCCCCGCCGCCACCTGCCTACAACTACGGGAGCTTCAGCGGCTACAACCCGGCCCCCTACACCCCACCCCCACCCCCTGCCGCACAGACCTACCCTCAGCCCGGCTATAACCAGTATCAGCAGGTAGGTGCCGGCCGCGGGTGGGGTGAGGCAATGGCATGGGGCGCCCGGGACGCGGCACGGACATGTATTTCCGAGTACGTTTCTGCTCGTTCCTGAAAATGTCTGCTGCCTGCCAGCCTCCCGCTGTCATTCATGTAGCACAGCTGTTTCATGGTGGAACACTTGGAGCCTGGCTGCTAAGTCACTGGCCCCCAGCACTCCACAGTGCAGAGGTCACTGGCACGAGGCCGTCCTGCTTCAGCACCATGGCCAGTGTCCGCTTCTGGCCGGCGCTCAGGCTGCTGCGTCTTCGAGTGTCTTTTGAATGTGGTCTCTGGCCACACCTGAAAGTAGGACTTGTGGGCTTCATCTCCTAGCTGCCCACCCATGTGGCCTGAGGCATTTGTCTTCCCAGGATGCATTGCTTTCCCTGGGAGACGCAGGTCTCTCAGCAGCGCTTCCATTTCTCTCCTGGGCGAGCCTGGGACCAGGGGAGTGGGGGTCTGGATGAGAACAGCCTGCTCACCCTGATTTCTCTCTCCCAGTACGCCCAGCAGTGGAGCCAGTACTATCAGAACCAGGGCCAGTGGCCGCCATACTACGGGAACTACGACTACGGGAGCTACTCCGGGAGCACACAGGGGGGCGCAAGCACACAATAGCTCGTGCCCCCGGCTCCTGCAAGGCCCCTGCCAGCTTCCTCCACCAGCGCCCACCTCGGCCCCCTCGTCTGTCCGCCCCGGGTCCCATGGTGCCAGGGGACGGGTCATCCCAGGGCTGCCTCCCTGCAGCCACTGCCTCCCCTCTGAGGGGCTTCCCCCAACCCAGGGTCGGGCATTTTTCTCTGGATTCAAACAGGCAACAATGACTTTTACTTTCTGTTTGTCCCCCCACTCCCTCCTCTCTCCTTCCACTTTTACTAAAGAATCCTGCTCTCCGTCGGTCACACAGTAAGGCTGCCATGACCGAGGGGGAACCTCCAGCCCACTGGTCTCAGCCCTGCTCCAGCCCCTCAGCTTCCCAGGCCCTCATGCAGTTGGTTGTAAATTCTTCCAAGAGCTGTTTTACTGTCTACTTTTCAGGATTAAAAAAAAAAAAAAAAACAAGTTTAAAAAGCAAATTGTGAAGGGAGGAAGCAGTGACATTTTTTTGGTAATTATGCTTTTTTTTAATTTTTAGAATTTGTCCGTTTTTACTGTGGGTCAGCTGTTGATATTTCATCAGATAACCATTTCTTTGCGGAGTTCAGGTGACCAAGAAAGAGCCACACCCTTAAAACAAAACAATACAAAACCACAGAATCATCTTTAACCTTTTTATACAATGTCTCAGTTTCCCATAACTTTGCACACAAGCTTCTGTGTTGAGTTGAATTGTAAGTGCTTTTTGTATTTGGAGAGAGTGTGACTATTGAATTTGAACCTTTTTTCCAGCGTCTTGGTAGTTTCTGGTGGGTTAAGTGGGTGAGAGGGAAGGGCGGGGGGCGGGGTCTCTTTCCCTTTGGAACATGCTGGTCGTCCTGCTGCCTTCTCCAGGCCTCCCAAGCGCCAGGCCTACAAGTTTTCCTTACAGTGATCTTCTGATTATTTTTACTTCCCCCTGACCCACATGTTTTAACAGGATTTTAACAAACTGCACTTATTAAGAAATGTGTTGCCCTGTTTTCTTTTCAATAAATGACGGCACCTTTAGCAGGGAGGAAGCAGGGTTGAGATCCTTCAGTGTCACCGCAGTTGGCCTTTAATTGGGAGCATCGTTCGCTATACAAAGGGGTTCATGTTCCTGGCCCCCATTTTGGTGATGGGAGACCCCATTGAACCTGGGACCATCTCCTTAAAATCCACTAGTTCATTTTCAGAGTGGTTCTTTGGTCCCTGCCCCTTTAGAGTCAGCCGAGTCCCATACCCCTTCCAGAATGTGAGTAGGCTTGGGGCTTGTCACTGGGAGGAGGGTGAGAAGGTGGAGGCCAGGGCTGGGCTACCTATCCCCTGAGGCCTGACAGTTCCTGCAGGTGCTCCTGGGTCCTGGATGGTCGGGGTATCAGGCCTTCTTTACCTAGCCAGTGTCCAGTACTCGCTCTGTTCCTGCATCTTTCTCGATGACCCCGGACAACGTGGCCAAGGCAGTCCTGGACCCTGCTTGCACGTTCACCGGGCTCCCAAGTCCAGAGGCCACAGACTATTTGATGGTGACAGCACCAGATGGGGTGGGGGTGGGGTGCTGAGGCAAGGGCTTCCTGGAGAAATATGTTATAAGTAGTGAGCCAGAGTATAATGTACCCTGTAAGAGACTGGCACAGGAGAGGCCAGTTCAGTCCATCCCTTCTCACAGGGAGTGGAGTCTTGTGAAGAGAACACAGGCCACAAAAGGGAGGGAGGCCAACTAGTTTTAAGGTCAGGGGTGGGGCGTGTGAAGGTGAGAAGGAGTCAAGGTTGGTGGTTAGTCTGGCTAAAGGGGACCCTAGATCGCCCCCCTCTCCCTGCCCTTGGGAGGGCCCCAGGTACTCTAGAATGTCACTATCCCATAGGGCCCTGTGTTAGGCCACAGCGCCCTCTGCTGGCCTCTGGGTAACAGGCCTAAGTATGGCTTTTATCCTTGGGAGATTAACGGGAGCTTGGCGGTTCACTAGATCCCTTCTGGAAAAACAAAAGTTACTCCTCTGCTCCTTAACACAGTGTCTGAGTTAATGCATCAGCCTCACAAATTTGCCACACCTCAGTCCCTTACTGGTGGCCTTTGCCCACTCCTCACAGGATGAATGAGCTCAGGCTCCTTACTATGGCTTCTGAGGCCCTGCATACCTGGCCCCTAGTAGTTAAACTGACTCAAGTCTTGCTGCTTTTGAACTTCAGATTGCAGTTCTTTCTGGAGGAGTCACAAAGCCCCTTTGGAGTCCACAGATGCCATGCACCACTGTCTTGGAAAATACGTGTATGTGGAGTTTTGCATAAAGACTTGTCACCTTTTCAAATCTGCAGCCCAGTCCTGGCCTTCAAGCTCGAATTTTGAGTTCCCTACCATACTGAAATCCTGTATCAACCAGAATTACCCATGCCTGCCCACCACTCTGAGCCTTTGCCTCACCCATTCTCCCTACTTCCCGCAGACCAGTTCTCACTGATCCTTCAGGTCTGTGGTGGCTTCCCCTCCCAGGAAGAAACCTTCCCTGATGCTCCCAGCTGGAGCAGGCAGCTCCCTTAGCTACCTGGGTATAACAGACCGATCACGGGTAATATGGCTACTTTGTTGCTAAAGACACCTGATTGGCCACGTCCCGGTGGCTTAGTGAATAATGCCTCCACCTCTGGCCAGGTCACCATAGTCCAGGGACAACAACTAAGATGAACAACTAAATAAAGTGCTTAAAAAAAAAACCAATCAGATTGTGAGTCCCTACTGTCACCCAGGGGAAGTCAAGACCGTGCTTGTCTCCCTTCCCAGCTGCAGGCTCTGCAGGGTCTGAGCACACAGTGGGAAATTCAGTCTGACTTCACCCATTTCATGCCAGCCAGGGCTGGGTGAGATGACGGCAGGAGTCAAGGCTTAGTATAATCTTGTGTTGTTTTCTTAAAGGGCAGGTGCAGGCAGGAACGAAGGCAAGCAGGCAGGGAGAGGAGGAAGAAGCAGCATTTTATTTAGTTGTTCACACTGGTTGTTGCCCCAGCCTAGGGCTCAAACCCAGGCGTATGTGGCTTGCTCCTTCCGAGGCAGTGACCCAACCGCTGCGCCACCAGAGCACCCCAGTAGAATATTCTTCAAGGCGGTGAATAACTGAAGCCGATCGGCTGGTCTAAACCTGAGCCCGAACCCTCAGAGGCCCTGCTGGGTGGTCATTCAACCAGAGTCGCAGCCGCCAGCAGGTAGGACCCGGCCAGGACCCTCCGGGGACTCGGACTTCAGGAACGTTTCGGATCCTGGGAGCGGAAGTGCGCCTCTGCGCGCGCGCTCTTCCCCTCCCGGCTGCGAGGGCGGTCCGCCCGCGGCCCGGAACTTTGGTCGCGGGCGCCGCGGGGCGCCGAGCCCCGGCGTGCACCGGCCGGAAGCGGCTGCTGAGGGCGTGGCCGCGCCGCGCGTGCGGGACTTCCCAGCCGTTGGCAAGTCTGAGAAGCTTCGGATGGACGCTGTGGCGCCCGCGGCGGCGAGAGAACCCGATGAAGGTGAGGGGCGAGCTTCGCGGAGGCGAGGGAGGGTGCGGCTGCGGCATCCCGGGAAACGCGTCCCGGCGACCGCGACGGCGGGCTCTTCCTGGGGGCACACCTGGCCTCGCCCGTACCTGGCCCGGTCGTTCATCCCGCCCCCGAAATCAACCTCTTCCAGGCTCCAGGCCAGCCCGCTCCGTGTCCCCGGCTCATCCGTCTCCTTACCAGGCTGAGCGTAACCTTAAACCGGACCAGCTCCTCGGTTGCCCCGACCCTGCTTCCCAAACTCGCCCTTCCCTTCGGCAGACTGACTTTCCGTGTCCGGGATAACCCGCCGCTCGCCCTGTTCAAATTCTGCGCGTCCCGGACTGATCCCTGTTTCATCTCCTTTATTATTGCTTTTTTTAAAGGAAAGGTGGAAGCCAGAATGAAGGTGAGTAGGCGGGCAGGCAGAAAGAGACACGAGGAAGAAACAATCCATTTTATTTAGTTGTTCATCTTGGTCGTTTCCCCCGCCCTGGGTCTTGAACCTGGGTCCTCGGTTGTACGTAGACTGCCGCTTGGGTCAGAGGCGGCCGACCTAACCGCTACTCCACCAGGAGGCCCTTCATTTCATTTTAATCCCCTCCCCTGAAAGTTCACAGTCCTGACTCCTCAGAGTCCTTAATCCAGTGTTACGCACACACCCTTCCCTCTTCCATCTCTTTTTCTCCATTGCCTTCCTGGCAGTACCTGAAATGCTTTTGTTTTGTTCATCTTAAAATTCCATCCTACCATCTCAGAATAATCTTGTGTGCAGGCCAGTGTGTTTGGGGTTTGGCTGAAATATCACTGGCCATGATCTAGTAATTACTGAAGCTGGATGGTGTGTATCTGGGGGGTTGGCGTGTCATTGTGCTCCATTTTCTATTTATGTTTGAACATTTCAATAATAAAACATTTTTTAACCTAAAAGAAAACCCAGAAACCTCTCTTGATTCTATGCTGCCTTCCAGATGCCATCTGTCTTTTCCAAACAGGATCTACATTGATCTTCATTTCCTCACCACCCACCTGCTGCAGTAGGGCCTTTACCTTTAGAAATTGCTCTGATTATGCACCTTCCCCGTGTAGTTAAACTGAGCCAGCCGTACAATTTTTTCTTACTAGACTGCTTGGAGAATTCAGTGCCATCAACTCCTCCATCCTTTGGGCAAGTTTTCCCTGGGTTTCTATGATGCCAGTCTTTTCAATTTCCTAACTGCCTCTCAGGCTCCTTCCTCTCGGCATCTGTTAGTTTCCTGGGGCCGCTGTATCACATGACCACCACCAAGTGGCTTAAAACAGCAGAAAAGTATTCTTCCACGGTGTTGGAGGCCAGACTCTGAAGTCGGTATCCAGTATCAGAAACCAAGGTGTCCACAGAGCATGGAGGAACCTCTCTTCCAGCTTCTGGTGGTAGCACCTGGCATTCTTTGGCTGGAGACTACATCACTCCAATCTCGGTTTCCATCTTCACATTGCCTTCTCTGTGTGTGTGTGTCAAATCTCCCTGGTGTCTCTTACGGAACATCTTCCCCCAGACTGCTGTTTGTCCATGTCTCTGTCTCAGGGAGACAGTGTGATCAGTCCCCCAGGCCAGAGCCGTGACCCTCACCTCCCAGCCCTTCAACCCCATGGCTGGTTCACTCAGTCTCCTGAGCGTCTTGCAAACCCCCTGCTCCCTACTCCTCTCTCCTCCATAGTCCCTGCCCTGGTCCAACTCAGCCTTCTCCTGCCTCAGTGTTTGAAACCCACCACACCTGTAACCCTCCTCCCTTCCTTGTCGCCACCCCAGCCCCACGGCCTAAGCATTTGTCTGCTTTCCGTCTTCCCTCCTTTCCTGCATGCCACAGGCTTGCTCCCACCCCACCACTGTGGGGACACCGCTCTCACCACGGTTGGCCTCGGCTCAGCTCCCATTACCAGCACCTGTGCAGTCTCGGACCTTCCTGTCCTCCCCATCAGACTGGCTGCTCCCTGAGGGCAAGAGCCAGATTGGATCCTCTGGATCCTCAGCATTGCCCGGCTCAGGACCTTTAGATCAGAGGTGCCGAAGGGTGACTGAGTGAGGGTGTTAGTAGTAGGAGAGGATGACTGAGTCAACAAGTTTGTATCCGGACACATGAAAAGGCAAAGAATTGATGAATCAATGAATGATTCATTCAGTGATACCTTTCAATGAATGGTAGAGCATCAAGTAAACACACCCGCCTCAGGGCCTTTGCAGGGGCTGTTCCCTCCCCCAGAAATCTCATGGTCCAGTCCCTCACCACCCAGGTCTCTGCTGCAATGTTGCATTTGAAATGGTAGCCCCCCAGCCCCATTCTGTCTTTCCCTGTATTTTTCTATATAGGGCTGGGAACCACCTCACATCCTATGTGTTCTCAGCAGTTATGTCTTTAATTATCTGTATCCCCCACTAATACACCAATTTCTTGCTTACTCTGGTATTTCTAGGGCCCAGAACAGTGCCCAGGATCAAATAGAACCTCAGCAAATGTGAAAGGAGGTGCCCCCTGGCGGCCCAGGGGGTGAGCCTGTGCCTGGGGAGCAGTTAAGACAGCCCCAGGACCTGGAGTTGAGGCCTGAGGCCAGCGGGAACAAGTGTAATGAATAACTAAATAAATAAAATGCTGCTTTCTCCTCTCTCCAACTTCCTCCTTGCTGCCTGCCTGCCCGCCTTCATTCCTGCCTGCTGCTTTCTTTAAAAAAAAAAGGAATGTGCCCGAGTAGAGCAGCAGTCACATCCACTGCCTCTGGCTGAGCACAGGCCACATACGTCCCAAAGATCTGGTTTTGTCTCCCAGGGCAGGGGCCCGGGGGTGATGATGCCGACAGCCAAAACAACTAAATTAAAATAAAAATGCTTCTCCTTGCCTGTCTACTTGCCTTCATTCCTGCCTGCACCTTTAAAAAAAAGTATCTGTTTTGGAATGACTGAGTGATTACGTACCCAGCCCTCCCCCCCGCTGCACCCCTGGACCAACAATCTCCTGTCTCCCCACAGGCTGCAGGGAGAAGCCCAGTTCTGAGCACTGGGGGGAGCTGAGCTGGACAGCAGTTCCTTCCAGACCCCAAGACAAGGAGGGAGCGGCAGAGGGAGTGCCAAGTGCCCTGGATGATGCCACCTCAGGGGCCGAGAGCCCAGCAGTGCGGGCCATGCTGCGCGCCGTGGCGGCCAGCCGCCTGCCCGTGTGCAGCCAGCAGCAGGGCGAGCCTGACCTGAGCGAGCCGCAGAAGGTGGCCATCCTGGGCCAGCTGTTCCACGAGAAGCCACTGGTGTTCCTGGAGCGCTTCTGGACGGGCCTCCGTGAGGAGCACCTGGCCTGCTTCAGCCACTTGCGTGGTGACCACCGGGCAGACTTCTACTGTGCCGAGGTGGCCCGGCAGGGCAGTGCCCGGCCCCGCACCCTGCGCACCCGCCTGCGGAACCGGCGCTATGCGGCCCTGCGGGAGCTCATCCAAGGTGTGGGGCAGTCGGGCTGGAGGCGACGCCGGGGCAGAGACAGCTTGAAGCAAGGACGGAAGAGCAGAGCTGAGGCCTTGGGCCATACCTGTGAGACGGAGTGATAGGGACACTGGGAGAGTGAGACAGAAATGAGAAGTGACGGGGAGAGACAAGTGGAGACGAACAGGGACCAGGGCAGCGAACAGGACAGGTCGTGAAAAGGCTCAGGAGTTGAGAGATGACAGAAATGCCATTTCAGATCAGGTTTTCTCTTGGGAAAAGCAGATCCTACCTCACTCCATGGGGACCACAGCGGCACCGCTGGAAAGCAAGAAGAGCTGGTGGTATCTGTCCTGGGGTCACAGCGGCCTCCTTAAACAAGACACACGTGTGCAAGCTGTGAAGGAAAATGCTCGTTCCTTTTTGACCATGACACAGCTACAAGCATCTGTGTGACCAAAGACACCACAGCTGAAGTGCGCGGAGGACAGCAGAAGCACTGTCAGTTGGTGAAGGTTCTACTTGAGAAGCACGGGGTGTAGAGAAAGGGGTGCAGACAAGGGACACAGCAGGTGGGGAACAGACAAAGAAAAGGGAGGATGCAGGAGCCAAGGCGTGCTTGGTGACGGAAGTAGAAAGTAGAAGAAACAGCGATGTGCAGGGGCAGATAAAGGAGAGAGAGGGCAACAGACCCCAAGAGGGCCTGACAGAGCCAGGCAGGACAGGGAGAAACAGGCACTGCAGACCCGGAGATGGGACGAGAGAGTGGGCAGGATTCTGGGCAGACTCTATCCTGGGAGCTGAAGGCGGGACCGGGACCAGTGGGCAGGCGGAAGCTGCACACAGGGACAGAGCTGCTCCTGCAGGAACTGGCCCCCAGGGTGAGGCAGAGGCCCACGAAGCAGGTTTCCGGCCCTCCTGCGGGGGTGGCTACAGAGAGGTGCACTGTGGGCGCTTGAGCTCGAGGGCCTGGAGGACCACCAGCGGCTCCCACCTGAGCAGGTGTCCTGCCCAACTTGATCTGTGCACACACGTGCCAGCTCCACGGGCTGCACACTTACAGGCCAGGTGTGCACCCACCACGGTTTAACGGGAGCACACACACGGGCAGACGCGCCCCAGACCAGCACCGAGTGCAGGGTGCCACGTGACGTCCTGCACACCAGCTCCTAGACACACAGGCACCCATGGCAACACACCAACACCGGAGGGTGCGTGTGTGCGTGAGTCATCAGGCACACCCCGCGATGGGCAGAGGCTGGTGGGTCTTGCCGGGCACATCTGTACACGCGCCCGACTGCCTCGGGCCAGACACGCATGGGTCTGACTGCACACACCTGGGTGCGTGTGTGGCCACGTAGCTGCAGGCCTGCTCACACACGGACACACACACACAGGTCCCCAGAGCTCGCGACTGGGCAGCTGTGTGTGTTTTCCTATGGACCCAAGTGTGTGCGCGTGCTTGCACGTATGTGTTCACAGCTTCCAGCAAGCAGGACCGCACGGGCATGTGCCACGCAGACGTGCTCACCCTCACCCACCCTGCCCCATCTGTGCAGGTGGCGAGTACTTCAGCGACGAGCAGATGCGCTTCCGGGCCCCGCTGCTCTACGAGCAGTACATCGGGCAGTACCTGACCCAGGAGGAACTCCATGCCCGCGCCCTGGCCCCCCAGGCACCTGCGCCCGGCTCGCCCTCCTGCCCGCTCTCCGACCTGCTGCTCCAGTCCTACCAGGAGCGGGAGCTGCAGCAGCGGCTGCTCCAGCAGCAGGAGGAAGAGGAGGCCTGCTTGGAGGAAGAGGAAGAGGAGGAGGACAGCATCGAGGAAGGTGAGGACCAGAAAAGGGGAGGCGCCTGTGTCCCATTTCGTGGCACCAGGCTGGGCCTCCCATGTGCCAGCAGACACAGCGTCCCTCTGAGACTTGGCCTCAGCACTCTGGCCTTTCCCAGACGGTCCCCAGGTCTCAAAGGGACCAAGTGACCTCTCACCTCCACACTCTCCTCATGCCATCCCCTCGCCACCCTGTCCCCCAGCCTCCAGAGCTATGTCATGTTTGACATGCGCCCAGGAGGACAGGACCTCTTGGTCTCTGGAATGTTCGCAGTGCCAGCCCCCTCAGCAGCTCTCTAGACATGTGTCTAGCACCTGCCCGGGGGCCCCCTCACACCCCTGCATCTTGGGTGTCTCTCCTACAGACCAGAGGTCCGACAAAGACTCGGAGGCCTGGGTCCCTGACTCAGAAGAGAGGCTGATCCTGCGGGAAGAGTTCACCAGCCGGATGCACCAGCGTTTCCTCGACGGCAAGGACGGTGACTTTGACTACAGGTGCCGGGGCCCCCATTCCCCAGCCGTGTGCAGACCTCTGCACTTCCACAGAGGGCCTCCCTTCCTGGGGCCAGAAGGCCCAGGACAGCACGGGTCATGGGCCCTGCGGGTGGACAGCCTAAGCGTTTCAGATCAACGGCTGACCTCGAACTAGGCTTCTCTGAGACTTAGTCCCCACTGAAGGGCAGCAATGGGCGGGGCGGACATTCAGCTCTTTCCATTAAGTGGGGGGCCTGGTAGGATGCCACTGCTCCCAGTGTCTCTCGGACACCCCAGCTTCTTCCCCAGGACCCAGATCTTGTGCCACAAGAAGCCACCCGTGGCCCAGCTCATGCTCAGGGTGGAAGGTCTGTGGCAGGTGCCCCTGTGGTGTCGGTTCAGTTATCATCGTCACCCCATGAGACTCATGGGCCACCTGCTTTGGAAAGGGTTTTGCCATCAGGGACACAGGAAAGTTTCAGAGTCACAGATAAATGTCAGCTGAGCAGTCTCTTCCACACTGGGGCTTGGCAGCAAAAGACCCTGGTTTCAGACAGCCCTGATGATAGACAAGTGGACCCTTGTGGGCACCTCTGTCAATAGAATGAGGACACTCACTGCCACAGGTGGGAGCTGGTGACTGGAGCACTGCAGGCCCCACCTGGAACCCCTGGCTCTGGAGGCCAGTCCAGCTGGTCAGAGCCTCAGCCCGGGTCCCCCTGCAGTCAGGACACCACTGCCATCACAGCAGGGGCCACGAGGAAAGTGGGCCTGGCACAAGGACGGGAAGCCACGGGGACCGAAGACTGCCCCTCTCCAGAGGGCAGTTGCGCGGACCAAGGTGTGCTCGTGCATGCATTCAGCCACCACGGGGTCCGAGCTCAGGGTGCAGCAGGAACAAAACCAGCAAGCGCCCCCTGGTGCGCCCCTGTGTTCCAGGCAGCTGCGGCCAGTCACGTAGTCTCAGACCGGGTTCGAGACCCAGGTGGGGATGAAGTTACAGGAAAAGTTCCCTGCCTTGAAAGGGGCTGCTCTCGAGAGGAGGACAGAGAGCAACGTGTGGTGGTGTGGCCGTGGCGACGAAGCAGGGTGTGGGGAAAGCGCGACAGGTAGCCAGAAGGACTCAGAGGAGGCCCCATTCGAGCAGAGTCGCATTTGCAGCGGTGAAGGGTACACACCCTGCCGGGCACAGCAAGTGCCAGAGTCCTGAGGTGGCAGGATGGCAGGTGCTGTCAGTGGGGAGCGGGTCAGCCTCCTGCACTGAGTGGGGTGAGTGGGGGTCGAGCAGACGGGGTTCCTCACACTCCCGGTCACTTGTCCCCTAGAGCAGGCTTCTCAGCCTCAGCGCTGTGGACCTGGGGTTGGTCACTATGGGGATGGTCCTGTGTACAGTGACAGAGTTAGTGTCACCCCAGGCCACCATCTACCAGATGCCAGGAGCAGCACCCCCAGTCGTGACAGCGGGCAGGGGCAGACTCTTCCTGCTGGAGAACCAGTTCCTCAGGGCAGTCTTCCAGCCACATCTTCCAGCTTTTCAAGAGAAGCTCGAGTTTTATGTAAAGTCCCTGATCCAGAAAGTGTTTGCTTTGGTTTGAAGCCCTGAGAGACCCAACGTCCCCTCCGAAAGTTAACCGGGACCCACGGTGCCTGTGACCCTGGAGCCTAGGCCCCCAGGGAGAGGGGGACCCTGACAGCTTCCTCCACGTGCAGCGCGGTGGACGACAACCCCGCCTTCGACAACCTGGACATCTTGGCGCGGGACGAGGAGGAGCGGTACTTCGACGAGGAGGAGCCCGAGGATGCGCCCAGCCCCGAGCTAGACGGGGACTGACCGCCCCGGCCCCACAAGACGGCGGACGCCAGGCCTGCTCATGACAGGACCGGGGCGGCCACCCCACGCTCCCGGCCTCTGAGCCGGGCCATTCCGAGCTTCCCTCCCTTTCTGGGGTTCCCTGGTTCTCCTTTCCTTCTCTCCCCTGAACCCCACCTCTGTCTTCATCCTGTCTCCCCAGGTCTGTCTCCCTGGGTCTCCTCCCCACCTTCTGTGTCTTGCTTTCCGCATCTCCCTCTCGCGCTGCTCTTTCCCCTTTCTGCTTGCTGTGTGTCTCTGTCTCCTGTCTCTCCTCTCTGTGCCTCAGCCTCTGGCACCATGACAGGGCCCAGCAGGACCTTCCTGCCTTTGTCCAAGGCTAGCAGGGAAGCCTGGGCCGGTCAGGTGATACCAGTGTCCACCTCAGGGTGGGGCTGTACCTGGGTCCCTTGCTCATCCTCCCACGGTCCTGCCTGTCTCACTGCGCCTCTCTGCTCCTGTCTCTGCTCCTGCCCTCCCTGGCCCTCAAGCTCTTCCTTTCATCCTTCTGGTTCCATCTCTTTTTAGGGCCCGCTCTCTCACCCTTTATCTCTGAGCCTCGTTCCCTCCCAGCAGCCTGGATTGGCAGCTGTGGGCAGCTGAACCCCGACTGCTGAGTAATGCAGCCTGGGGTGGGGAGACCCCAGGTGGCCACCAGCTCTCACCTCTCCTGTGGGACCTTGGCCCAGGAGCCGTGGCAGGGGCAGCACTGGGAATGGTGGGTTGGCACCCTGCGTGGGAGAGCGGGGGTGCTGGGAGGGGGACTTTCCTCCAGCGCCTGCAGCCCCCCCTCTGCCCAACACTAGTTTTCCCTTCCTTCACTTCCTCTGCCTGCCTCCTCCTCCCCCTCCTGTTTATACTCCCCAAATACGCACAG
Organism: Solenodon paradoxus; assembly: GCA_004363575.1. Classification (NCBI taxonomy): domain Eukaryota; kingdom Metazoa; phylum Chordata; class Mammalia; order Eulipotyphla; family Solenodontidae; genus Solenodon; species Solenodon paradoxus. The sequence goes on from RJWH01003470.1 coordinate 63,453, forward strand.
GCTGTTATCATGGGTCCTGAGTCATCCAACACACACACACACACACACACACACACACACACACAAACAAACACAGGCAGCCTGGCCCAGCGTCCCTGCCCCCAGCCAGCCACAGGGCCCGCCCCATGGAGCCCCCTGTCGCCCTGGGCTAATGGGAGCCAGATGGCCGCCTGGTGACTCAGCCACCGGCCTGTGGGAACCCAGGCATCCCGCCTTCCCATGCCCCTGCACTCAGCTCACTTTCCCCCAGCAGACATACAGAGGGAGGCCACCACAGGGAGGGACATAGGCCTGGGGTCCCTGTAGCAGATGGTGGCATCCTGCCATGCCACCCTGAAGCGCCCTCAAAGCCACCTCCTTCCGCATGTGGCCCGAGGGCTGGGGAGAGCCCTAGGCCGCCTGGGGCCCTGGCTCTTGACCCCTGAGCCTCAGCTTTGCCCTCTGGGTCAACCAGAATGAGAGCCAGACAGTGAGAGCTGGCGGAGGCCCAGGCACGTTCGGATGCAGAGCTGGCTCGAGTGGAAGTTCCGCTTGCTGTGTGGCTCTCCGATGCCAGGCTGGAGCCAGGTGTCTGCACATCAAGGCCTCTCGACAGCCCGGGGAACTGGGGCCCCAGCGCCGTTCCTAGGTGGGTCAAGGGAGGCCCGGAAAGGAGAGCGTTCCCAAGATCACGTGGCCATCAGATGGGGGCCCAGGTCTAGAACCACACAGGCCCTAGAGACCATTCAACCAGCTGGCCTGTCAGCAGTCACAGCAGACGAATGCACAGACTCATGTCCTCGGACAGAAGAGCAGGATGCAGAGGACAGCTTGGGCCTGTGCCGCTGCGAGCAGTCAGCCTGGATACTGCATGCCCCAGAGGAAGGGGTCCAGAACCAGCCAGCTGGCTAGATTGACCACTTGGGAAGACGAGCAAGAGGAGAGAGCTTGTCTCTTGGGGACTTGCGTTCAGGTCCTCAGGCAGTGAGAGCTCTTGTAATCCAGGATCAGCCCACATCTGAGCATTGAATTTGGTTGTGATGCATTTCGCCGTATATGCACTGATTACATAATAAAAAGTGATGCCAAGCAGCAATGGAGAATCCGGTCGGTCAGATGGAGGGGACTTGAGTGGCTGTCACTGAGACAGAGGACACACCCCGTCACAGCCTGGGAGCATCTGAGGCCCTGAGGTGCCCCCAGTTCCGGAACTGGGGTGGAGAGGCTGAGTCAGGGAGGGAGGTCCTGCAACAAAGAGCCCCCCCATGGGCGTCCAGCCCTGCCCCTGTGTCTCCTGTCTGTCCGGCTGCCACCCCCCACGTCTGACACCTGTGTCCTGCCAGAGCTGCCCCTGCCCCTGCTCCTCAGCCCCCTGGCATCCCTCGTCCTTTTCCTGTCCTCATTCTCTTGTCAGTGTCCCCATCCCTTCTGCTCTCCACCGTTTGTTTTTCCTGTGCCTGGGCCTCCTCTCCCTTTCCCTCTTTGTCATCCCCCACCCCCGCTCAGTCTCTGAGCTGATCATTGTCTCCGTCCCCTGTCCCCATGCCTTTCCCAGCCTCCCTCCCAGTCTCCTCTGCACCCTCACTTTTTCCTACCCCGCTCCTGCTGTGTCAGCCCGCCTCCTCACCCCATCTCTGCAGGCATGTCCAAGCCAGAGGTACACTGGTGGCCCCAGGGGATTGAGGATGAGGGGTCACCGCCTCACCTCCACCCAGAGGAGAGTGGGAGGGGACAGCAAGGCTGTGGCCTGTCTGGCCAGAGAAGGCAGTGTCTGTGCTGTGGCCTGGTCACCCCCGCCCTCAGGACCTGCCGGGCTGCAGCCGCCCCCGGGCCCAGTCGAGTAAACACAGCCTGGGCAGCCCAGGATATTTATACGGAGCCCGGGCGCGGGTCCAGTGCCCACCACAGCCCCTGCCCTGCCCTGCCGCCACAGCCAGCCCTGAGCCAGCGTGGCACCAGCCAGCAAGGAGACGCGCCACAGACACAGCTGCCACTCGGCACAGAGGCCACCAGGCATGCTGCTCGGGATGCCAGTGGCTTTGGTGGGGACACACGATGCCCCCCTCCCTGAAAATAGCATGAAACGCAGGCTGCATGTACAGCTGCCGCCAAAAGGTGAACACAGCCTCCCGCCGCCGAGAAAGCCCTCGAACGTGGTGCAGCAGGTACTCCCACGACACCAGTCACCAGCCCACGTGTAGGGACGCTGAATGCAGACACCACCAGAGGCTGTCGCCAGTGCCTGAGATGGAGACTGACACACTGGGGGCACAGCAGCAATGCTGGAGACACAAACACGCTCAGAACACTAGCAGCGTGTGGATCACAGAACACCCCTGGGGTGCCCTGGTGGAGGAGTGGTTGGGTCCGCTGTCTGTCCGAGTGCAGTCCACGACATTCAGTGACTGGTTCATGTCCCAGCATGGGGCGGGGAGGCGGGGGGGGGGGGGACACCCAAGGTGCGCAGCTAAATACGTAAATGCTGCTTCCTCCTCTCTCCCTTCCTGCACCACCGAAGGCACAAAACTGGGAACTGTCACCTGTCACACATGCAGCTCCTGTCAGAAACAACACTGTCCAGAAACACATCTTCCTCACAGACCATACATTCCCAGGAAACCCACGTTTCCAGTCAGACTTGCACTAAGGACACACAGTTACACCTGGAGAACGGGAAAGATGTTGAGAGAAATTCAGACACAGCCCATCCCCGGACACGACCCAATGGTACACACAGACTTGCCCAGTCAGTGTCAGGACGCAGGACCCACAGGGAGGACGTCAGGGCAGAAACACAAAACAGATCCCACACCAGAAAGGCGCCGGGGCCAACCACGGACTGGACCACGTGCTAGGGACACGGACACACAGTAAACAGGAGTCCCGACCCAAGAGACACGTGTTAGAGAACCCCAGTGAGACACTAGCCATTCCCCAAAACCTGCACACGCCCCCTACACACACACCCCCAGGGGCCCAGGCACATCATCAACTCAAGATCGGAAGTCCTGCGATCTCCCTTCTCTTTGCGCGTCTCATTCCCCCCACCCCGCACTCCACCGACACTGACTGGGGGAGGGGGCAGGAAGGCCAGAGCTGGCCTCCCCCGGCCCTGCTTCCTGCCCCCCGGGGGCCTGACGGGAAGCCGGGGCTCCAGCCGGAACCCAGGCTCCCGCCCCACGACTTCCCTCCCCGCCCGCCCGGGCTGCCCGCAGAGGCGGAGGAGGGGAGGGGGCACCCCAAACCCCCTGTCCCGCCCCTGCGGTTGGCTGTGGGCCGCAGCTGACTTGTCCCGACGGAGCCTGGCCACCCAGCGGGGTCGGGGGTGCCAGGGTGGCAGGGCAGGAGCCGCGCGCGCGGCCCCGCAAAGGCGCTGAGCCTGCAAGTTCGCTCGCCGGGCGGGCGGGGCCTGCTCACCCCGCGGCCCGGGCAGGTGGGCGGGGCGGGGCCGGTGGGCGTGGTCGGAGCGGGGCGGGCGGCCCCGCCGGGCGCAGCCAGGACTTGTCGCTGGGCCGGCCGGGCGTGTGAGGGCTGCGGCCCTGGGGGTGTGTCTGGGTGTGTGGGAGCTGCTCGCTGCTCGTCTGGGGTGTGACAGTGTGTCTGGGTATGACGGGATCACCGTGTGGGACTCCCCAGGCCTGAGTGTGTGGGGTCCACCCCAGCCAGTGTGAAATGTCAGACTGAGTGGGCCTGACCATCTGTGTAATGGTGATGTGTCAGGGCTCTGTGTGTGGTGTGTGTCTGGGTGGGACTGTGACGCGTCAGGTCGTATGCGTGCACACTGCCTGTTTGTGACCGTGACCCCAAGGAGGATGTTTGTGTAACTGTTGGTGGGTCCCAGCCAGAGTCTCTGTTTCACTTCCTGACAGGGCTCAGAAGCTAGAGGTGTGTTTGTGTGTGACAGTCTCCAAATCCGTCCGGCCTGCGGCGGTTGTAACCCTGAGCCTGTGGCACACGTGTGTGACTGGCTCTGCCTTGTCCGTACTGAGTCTCTGCCTGTGTTATGTTCCAAGGCTGGGCCCTGTGTCCATGATGGGCCGCCTGTGTAGACTGTGACCGCTGCCAAATGTCACCAGACCTGCAGGAGTCTGTGAGCCCCCTATGCCTGGGAGAAAGGAAAGTGCAGTCAAGGGTGTAGGGGCACTGCCCACATCTAAACCGCTGCATGAATGTGAACGTGTGTACATGTGACCCCTCCTCGTGAGGTTGGTGACAGTGATGGCCTGTCCTGGGCCCCCCCCACCCCCCCAGTCTACCCCCAGCTCCCTGTGACTTCCAGACCTGAGGCAGGAGGAGTAACCACATTTCCAGACCTGGACCCTAACCCATACTGACTGCCACCCATGGGGAAAGACATTCACTGCAGCTCTAGCTGGCCTCCCCCAGGGCCATCGGAGGGCAGGGAGCAGGGCAGGGGCCCCAGGCCTGGGAGAGCAGAGGAGAGAGCTGGGTAGGGGAACTGAAACCTGAGAGGAAGAGGGGAAACTGAAAGTCCAACAGAGGCTGCAGCAGGAGAGAACTCACCAGCAAGGCCAAATGGGAAGAAACCAGGTAGCAAAGGAATCCCAGCTCAGATCACTGTCATTTCTCTCCTGGACAACCCATCTCCCTGTGGTCACCATCACCCCCATTCAGTCTCCACTCAGCCATGAGGCAGAGGGACCCTCTGAACACTCAAGTCAAATCATGCTTATCCGCTGTTAAGAGGCCTGCTCCCTGCAAAGGCTCCTGGTTGCCTCAGACTACAAGTCCTGGCATGTTTCCACAGGCTGGTGAGTTCTGGGAAGCAAGATAGTACAGAGATGACTTGCCTAACACAACACAAGCTGCCTGGGTTCAAATCCCAGCCACTCCACTTCCTAGCTGTGTGATCTAACAGGCAACCCGCCTGTGCCTCGATATCCCCATCTGTGATGAGAGTCTCCATAGCAGATTTTTTTCTTTTTTTCTATGAAGGGTCAGCTACAGTATGAAGGCCTGCAGTGAAGACAGCCGGCTGTGGGTGCAGGCCGGAGGCTTCCCTGAAGGCTCGCTGCACTCTCAGGAAAGCTCAATGCAAGGCAGCTTTTCAGCGCTGGCACGTGTGGGGTCCTGCAGTCATACGGTACAGCTTTTGGTTTTCTTCCCCAGATCCACTCAGTTAATAGTTTTTAAAAAGTGTGGACATTAGGCCGTGTACCTTTTTTCTTTAGACATATTTGGAAACGTAGAAAATGAATTACCATTTTATTTGTTTTGAAAGATGTCTGTTAAAGCTGTTGCGATTTTATATGAATTTTGCCTTTTTTTTTTTATAGTTTAAAATAGATCTTTTGGGGACTAGAACTGGAGTTCCCAAATACTTCCTACGTTTATCAGACATCTCTGATTCGGTCATGTCCAATTTATATAGTTTTTCAAACACTGCAGATTGTGAACAGTGCATAATACAAGATTATGGGGAACCCTGAATCCAGAGCAGTCTACGAGTGTGTGTCTGAGAATGACTCAAGACCAGCTCTCTAAACCCTGTTGTGCAGTTAAGTGTCTTGCCTCGACCACTCTCATGAGTTGATTAACGGGCCTTTATACTCACTTGAAAAAACGAAGCAGATATAAGTTAGATAAATGGGGAAAAAAAGGGTCAGCTAGTCACTGTATCAACTTTGCATAGTTTCTATTTGACAGTGCCCATGGGACACGAAAACAGTTGTCCAACCCTTGCTCTGTCACGTTATGGCTTGTAGGAATCTACTACCTAGCTAGTAGATTCATACCTGGCATATAGAGAATTGTTATTACTCTCTGGCCTCTAAGGATTATGATCTGACTCAGATCCCAAAACCCTCCCCTTGCCTGCTCCTTCCAACCACACTGGCCTCTTTCCTTGCTGTGTAGCTCACCCCAAGTTCATAGTCACTTCCAGGCCTTTGCCTTTGTCCTCCTAGCAAGAACCCTGCCTCTATACTCTCCCAGTCTGCTTTCTTGGATTCAAATCACAAGTGTCACCTCCTCCAAGAAGCCCTCCAGAGTCCTCCCCAAAGCTATTTCTCATGCCTTCTTGCCTTTCTGCCACTTAACATGGCTGTCTCCTCCCCCTAGAAAGTGGGTTCCTGCTGGGCAGGAACTCTTCCCTTCTCTTACCCGTGGGCTTCCTCACCTTTAAAGTGGGTCTTATCAGAGCCCCTATATCTCAGAGCTTTGCTGTCCTGATTAACTGAGTGAATACAAGGCACTTAGAGCAAGTGCTCAATACATCAACCTAACTAGGTTCATGGCTGATCCCAGGTTGGTCGAGGCGAGCCTGGAATCCACCGATGCCTCAGTGTTTGCCTGAGCAGCACATGGTGGACAGAGACAGGAGGAGGCAGATGGGGCAGGGAGATGGCGTCGGGAAGGAGACCCCAGTGGGGCACCCAATGACACAGAGACCCCAGTCCTCTCTCCACCTTTAATGGGCCCCCCAAGTAGGTGGGGGGCGGTGCTGTGTCCTTAAATACAGCCCCGGCACGGCTGGGGCGGGGCCGGGCGGGGCCGGGCGGGCTCAGCTGCACTTGCAGGAGCGCACGATCATGTTGTTCAGCTGCTCCACTTTGGCCTTGCGGCCCACGAAGTAGACGATGGGCAGCGGCTCCAGCACCTGCGGCACGCAGCACGGCGTCGCCGACGCGCCCGGGTTGTGCTGGTTATACAGGGCCAGGACCTGCGGGCGGGCGGGCAGGCGGGTCAGAGTCGGGGGTCGCGGCAAGGGTGCCCTCACCCCGCCGGCCTCTCCCTGTCTTCTCTTCGACACTCTTGGCTTGGATCTCGGCTTTCTCCTTCCACCTGGCTGGCCGCCGTCCTCCGCGCGCTCCTGCCTTCTCTCATCGGGCTTCCCTGGGCTCTTGCTCCTCGCTCCCCCGACCCCGCGGGTCTCTAGCTCCTGGCCCGTCTTTCACCTGCCCGCTCCAGCCTCCCTGTCCCCCGCCCGTGTCGCCAGTTCAGTTCACCTGACTTGACTCTTTCTCCCTCCCGCCCTCCGTCCCTGGCCAGCGGGTGGGACGCACCTTGCTGTACTGCGTGTCCAGGCTCCAGATGTAGGGGCAGGGCCCCAGGCAGAAGTTGGCGTGGTAACCCTTGGGCTCGTGGATCCACTTCCAGCCCAGGTCCTTGCGGAAATCTATGTAGAGCTGCCGCACGCAGCAGTTCTTCTCCGTGGTGCTGCGGGCGAGGAGCAGCCGGTCAGGAGGACTGGCCAGGGCCCTCCGGTGTGGCTGTCACCCTGGCTTGCCGCCCAGCACTGGTCCCCTTGCTCCCCTCCCCCGTGACAGCAGTAACACAGTAACAGTCATCGCCAACACTGATAAAGCATCTCCTCCAGTCATGCTCTGTGCAGAGCATCGTAAGAGGCGTGTCCTGGTGGAGTAACGGTTAGGCCCGCTGTCTCCGGCCGAGTGCAGGCCACGTGCATTCCCAAGGCCCAGAGTTCAGTCACCCCGGGTCGCGGGGAACAACCAATGTGAACGACTAAATAAAATAAATAAGGGCTTTCTCCTCCTCTCTCTGCCTGCCTGCCTACTCACCTTCATTCCTGCCTGCACCTTTCCTTAAAAAAGAGAAAAGCATCCTTAAGGAACATCTCATACATTGATCGAAATAAGCTCGAAGAAGCCAAGTGACCATCCACAGGGGACACTGAATAAATCACTTAATTAAGGCATATTTACATACTGAAACGTAAAAAACAATGTAGCCGGAAATGGCCCATTATGTTCTATTTGTGCAGCACATGTTTACCAAACTACTAGTATGTGCAGGACGGGATTGGAATCTACTGGGGACTCAGTAGAAAGAAAACAGACTGCAATCCCCACCCTTTGGGGCCTCATACCATACTGTCACGTCGCACCTCTATTCCAAACACGGCTCAGTCTCGTGACAAATGCCCAAGTCTCCCCATTAACTGCCAGGCACTACAGGATGTGATTGATCTCAAATTCCTCTCAGCCACTATCTTTTCACTCCAACCATATGGCACCCTCCCTGCTCCTCAAACAGTCCTACTGCAGGGCCTTTGCACTGGCTGTTCGCACCGCCCAGCATGTTATTCTCCCAGATGTCCACTCCGGCTTGTTTCTTCGCTTCGTCTATTTATTTGTTTTCCCTCCCCACCCCTCTGGCCCGCCCCTTTACAAGCTTTACATGGCCTGCACCTTAGCAGCCTGAGCCACAGGAGTCCACCTCTGGCTCCTTCCTGACTTCATGTAAAGGTCTACACCCCTTTCCTGCTCTCAGGCTGCCTTGACTCCTCAAATGCGGCCTGGCATGCAGTGGGTGCCCAATGAATATCAGTCACACAATGCCATCTTCTCAGAAAGTCCTTCCTGGATCATCCTCTCCCCAATGCCAGTCCACATTGGTGAATTCCACTCAGAAGAATAACATCATTGCAGTTACGCATGCAAATATGAAAGCGTCGGTACTTGAAGTGGGGCTAAAGTATAGTTGAAGCTGGAGGAGCACGCATTACATTGATCCCGGCTGCTTGTGGAGACATTTGAAATTTCCCATAATAAACAATCTTTAAATCCGAATAGGACAAAAAGTCCCCGATATTCATTCCTCTCTTTCTCATCCTCCGATTTATTTTCCTTCTTGGAACTTATTGCCACCTGGCTTGTCTTATTAGAAATAGTTTATCTGTTTATTGCCTGTCTTCCTCTGAAGACAGAGCTTTTTGTCTGTTTTGTCCGCTAATATACCCCCAGTCTGGCATACAGTAGGTGCTCTGCAGAGAATACATAAATTAATTGATCAATATGTTAGGTATTTTTAAAGTACACTGGAGAATAGTGCTGTACAAGATGTTCTAGACTTGTCATATCTGTCCGACACTCAGATCCAAAGGCCGGTCCAGGTCCTCCCCAGCCCAGCTTCCGCTTCTGCTTGTCTTAAAGGAACCCGGGCTTTTTATATGCTGGTTGACACGGGCAGGGAATCTGGCTAAAAAAGCCTGATTCTGGTGCACCCTGGTGGAGTAGCAGATTAGGCAGCTGCTTTCTGCCAAGAGCGCAGTTCACATACATCCCAAAGACACGGGTTCTCGTCCCAGGGCCAGGGTGAACGACCAAGATGCATGAGCAAACAACTAAATTGCTTCTTCCTCCTCTCTCTTCCTGCCTGCCTCTGCTCGCCTTCATTCCTGTCTGCCCCTTTCCTTTTAATTTTTTTAAGTTAAACTAAAAGCAAGAAAATCATTTGATTCAGCAGCAGCTGAGAAAACACTATGGCAAGAAACACTACGCATGGCTACTGTATAGCATGACCCTAATTCTGTTTAGTATGAAAGGACTGGAAGGAAACAGATTAAAGTGCCGACAGTGACTTTTTTTATGTAGCAATGTGATGGGTGATAATCTTTCTGTATCTTTTAAATTCTTGATATAGGTATGTGTAACTTTTAGAATCAGAAAAAAAGAGTCTTAAAAAAGGAAAATACAACCCCATCCCCTATCTCCACCCCCACAAAGGTTCTATCATTTGCATAAAATAAACACTATAGGACTGGGTACACCCTGGTGGAACAGTGGTTTGGTCAGCCATCTCTGGCTGAGCACAGTCTACCTACATCCCAAGGACCCAGGTTCAAGTCCCGGGGGTGGGGGTGGGGGGAGACAACCAAGATGAACAATTAAATGAATAAAAATGCTTCTTCCTCCTCTCTCTTCCTTTCTGCCTGCCTGCTCGCCTTCATTCCTACCTGTGCCTTTCCTAAAACAAACACAAAAACAAAACAAATATAGGGCGATTTTAAGTAACTCGTGCAGAGACAGTGTCTGGAAGGAGAGACGGTCTTCAGGTCAGGGCTGGAGGGCCTGTGAACATCTTCTAGGTTTGGTCCATGGGCAGAGATGTATCTGTTACAGGTACTCAAGTAAGAAAGGCAGCAACAAATCTGAAAGCCCCTGTCACAGGCCTGATTCCCACCGATGGATGAAGAACCTGAGCCTCCGGGGAGAGGGCGTGGTGCCTGCTCACATGTGCTTCCTCTGCCCAGCCAGACAGTGGCCGTTCAGGCAGAGCAGGAGAAAGCGCAGTGCAAGTTCTCCCAGGCAAGACAAGAACTTTCCAAGAGCCTTAGCCCTGAAAAGGGAGTCAGGACATTAAGACCAATGTGAGCTCAGCCTGGTCCCTCCCCAGAATGGTTTGGGCCCCATCAAAGATACAGGGATGTTGGATCAAAAAATGTTCACTGGGCGCGCCCAGTAACACTATTAAGTCCGTGGCCTCGGGCGGCAGAGTCCACACATCCCAAGGACCTGATTTTGTGTCCCAGGGAGCGGGGGGATTGACCAAGATGAATGAATAAATAAAATAGATGCTTCGTCTGCCTCTCAATGCCTGCCTGTCTACTCTCCTTCATTCCTGCCTGCACCTTTCCTTTAAAAAAATAAAAGAAAAGAATGTGCTAGCTCAAGGGCCCAGGGGACTTCACAAGTCCCTGACCCAGCAACAGCGCTGCCACCTGGAACTTGTGGGAAATGCAAATTTTAGGGCCCCATCCCAGATGCACTGAATCAGAAACTGCTAAGTCTTGTGGTCAGTGTTCCCCGGGCTATGAGGCACATTTCTCAGGTGCTTGCAAAACCCCGGCAGTCTCTCAACCAAACAGGCCTTGAGGAGTAAAGGAAACACACTGGGGCCCCCAGGGCAGGTCCAAGGCCTCACAGCCCCCTTGATAGCTGGGGAAAGAGGTCAGGGAGGCAAACATAGTGCTTCTTCCTCCTCTCTCTTCCTGCCTCTGCCTGCCTTCATTCTTGCCTGCTCCTTCCCTTTAAAAAAATTTGTTTTAATTAAACTAAGAAAACGATTCAGCAGCAGCTGAGACCAACAGGAAAGAAACACTATGCAAAGTTACAGGGATAGCGTCGTCTCTGTGGAGACGAGGTGATGTTTGGGTGGACCAAGACCCAACCTATGAAAACTTTCAAACATACACGAAAGCGGGAGCTATTACAGTGACCCTCAGGCCCCGTCACCCGTCCCCCAGCCTCTGCAACTGTCAAGTCACGGTCAGCTTCACCGTATCTCTGCGCCACCCGCTTCCTTTCCCCCCCGTGCAGCGCGATGCCGCCCGCCCGCCGTGTCATCTGTCCATGCATATTTCAATACATCTTTCCAAGAAGAGGGGGACCGTTTTCAAACACAACCACAATACCACCTAAGAAAAATAAAAAGTCCTTGATATTATCAATCATCTAGTCAGAATAAACATCTCCCCGTCTGTCTCAAAAGCATTTTTTTTAATACTCAGCACAAACAGAGAGCCAAAGATGGGCTACCCATGGCAACACATTTATAGCTCTCCTAAGATCCTTTTTTGAAAAAGTACTTTTCTTTTAAAGGGAAGGTGCAGGCCGGAAGAAGAAGAAGAAGAAGAAGCATTTTATTTTATTTTAATTCAGTCGCATACTGGTTGTTTCCCCAACCCCGGGTCTGGGACTCAAACCCAGGGGTCTGGGGCTCGTGTCCTTCCGAGGCGATGGACCTAACCGCTGCTCTACCAGGGTGTGCCAAATCTGTTTTAAGGGTGCGCCCTGGTGGCCTAGTGGTCTAGTACACCTGGGAGCCGACCCACATACATCCTAAGGCGCCAGGTTCAAGACCTGGGGCTGGGAGAACAACCAACATGAACAACTAAATAAAAATAAGTAAAATGCTTCCTCTTCCTCTCAATTCCTGCCTATCTGCTCGCCTTCATTCCTGCCTGCGCCTTCCCTTTAAAAAAAAAAAAATCCATTTTTAAATCTACAGACCCATCTCTCTGTCTCTCTGTTTCCCCCTGTTGCAGGACACGGTCAGGTTTCCCAGCGCCCTGAAGGTGCTGACTGCATGTGAGAGGTGCTGTCTAGCATGTGCCTCTGTCCCATGTTTCTGAAGAACAAGCCGATGGCTTCCAGTCTCCAGCAGCTTCAGGTCTGACCTGTTGGCCAGACTTCCTAGGGGACAGTGTCTCTCTCCCTAGAGAGGCTCACATGGCTGGCTGCTCCTCTTTCTAATGTTATTGGCTACTGGTGCATCAAGACTTCAACTCATTCATTTATTCCGGGCTGAGCAGAGGTGCTGGTGCCGAAGGAGCCCAGTCAGTTTTCCAGCGGGGACCTGCAGCGTGTGCCACAACCCGGGGGTACCATTCACAGGATGCAGTGGAGGGAAAATCGGATCATTGCTCTTAAAGCACAGCATTCTAACTCTGAGTTTTAACCTTCGAGAAAGCCAGCATCTCAGCTTAGGTCATAGCACTCCAGCACCTCAAGATGCTAACACTCCAGAGACCAGACGACCTCACTCACAGGTGGAACGTGAAGGGACAAAACAAAGGACAGATGAAACAGAACCAACCCTGAAACATTGGCGACAGAACTGAGGTGACCAACAGGGAATGGGGCGGCGGGGGCAAAAGGTGGAGGAGCCCATGGGGCAATGGGAAAGAGCACTTGGTGACTTGGTGGAGGGCAGGGTATGGGGACATATATATAAGGAATGGGGAACCTGCACATAGGAAGTTATTTTAATGTGCAGAATAATTACTACAATTAAAAAAAAAATATTCTAACACGTCAAAGTTTCCAATTTTCTTTCCCCGCCACATTCCAATTCTTGGCATTCTTGAATCCCATTATTTCCACACTGTATCCCAACATTCCACAATTTCCATATGGTATCCCCAACACTCCACCTGAGAAGGTGCACACTGCCTGCCAGTTCCCGCATTCGCACACACTAACACTCCAGCGCTAAGTCCCAGCATTCTAGGACACTATATTCTGACTTTCCCCAACATCTGCAGTGGCTGGTATTTTAATACGGATTCTGCCGCTCTGAGCCCAATATTCCAGAGCTCTAATCTAGCTCGCCCTGGTGGCCTAGTGGTTTAGTTCACCCGGTATAGGCCACATACATCTCAAGGTCCCCAGTTCAAGACCTGGGGCTCCAGTAAAACAACCAAGATGAACAACTAAATAAAATCCTTCCTCCTCTCTCTTCTTACCTGCCTGTCTACTCACCTTTATTCCTGCCTGCACCTTCCTTTAAAAAACAAAACCAACAAAAACCAACCGCAACCTGCGTTGGTGACTCCCATCTGTCAGGGGTACAGAAACCTAACATGGGCAGCCTTCCAATTTGGAATTCCCAAACCTAGGGTCCCAATGCCCCAGCTTTCCTTAACTCCCACATTCTGAGACTTCAATCATTAACACTGAATGCTAGCACGTTCTAGAACCCCATGACGACACTGTAGGAATCTAACATGGCGACGTTCCAACATGGAGTCCCAACCGTCTCCATCTCTGATTCCAACACAGCTGCCAGAAAGCACCTTCATGCCGACAGTCTAGAACCCCAGTTCAGACACCCCAGCACTCTGGGACTTGGACCTCAGTCCTCGAGCTCTCCAGGAGCCAGGAGGTGCCATCCAAACACAGACCAGGCCAGTGCCCAGCCTTCAGGCCTGGTGAGCAGACAGCACACAGATCCCCGGCCGACGGGCTTCAGGGCGACGGTTACCTGAAGCAGTAGCTGGTATCCAGGGCTCGGCGGTGCCGGGAGCTGTGCAGGTGTTGAGCCCTCTCCAGCGGGGTGGCCATGAGGAGCAGGAAGGGCCGGTTCATGTTCTGAATAGTGGCCAAGTCACCCCGGCGGCCAGAATTGAAGCCTGTGTTGGTTTGGGAGTTGGGGTGGGGGTGCGGGAGACAGAGACATACTCTCAGATGGTCCATGGAGTGGGGAACCCACTGAGTCTTCATAGGGGAGGGTGGGCAGCAGGAGGGAGGAGACACAGACAGATACTCTCAGAAGGATGGGCAGATGCGGAGGGGCTCCCAGGGACACCCCGCCCCCCTCCCACTGCTGGACATGGGTCAGGCCAGGGAGGGGGCCTCACCTTTGATTTCCAGGTGGAGCTGGTTGTCTCTGCTGTCACAGGAACAGTGAGCGCTGAGCCGGAAGCCCCCTAAAGGCTCTGCAGGAGCAGGGACATGAGCCAAGTGAGGGGCGGCTCACCCGCCCACAGGGAAGAAGAGTAGGAAGGGACAAACCCTGGGGACCCCCTTGCTTCAGTTCTCTGCCTGTGACGGCCTCCTCCTCCTTCAGGTTTCAGCTCCATGTCTCCTCAGGGAGGCCCTCCAGGACACTCGACCTCAGTGACATCACTTCATTTTCTCCACAGCAACTTGACACGCCCTCCAGACATCCCCACACCCCCCACAGCGCCACCAATTGGCCCAGGCAGTGCTCAAGGCACCTGGGCAACTCAGTCCTTCCCGACATTTGATTTGGCTATTTATTTCCTCTCTCTGCCCCCTGGAAAGGAGGGTGTGTGGGCAGGGGTGTGTGCTCCCGGAGGACCTGACCCACAGAGAGAGAAACAAACAGCTCTGAGTCCTACTGGGTGTCAAGCCCTGCTCTAAATTCTGTGTGTATTCCTCCTTTAACCTGCACCATGCTCCCCGTTTCATAGACAGGAAGCTCAGGTGCACCCAGGGAGGGGGTAACTTGCCCCAAGTGGGAAAAGGCAGGGCTGAATGGAAATCCAGTCCCGGGCTCTTGCCCACAGGGCAGTAGGAAGAGAAAGGTTCTTGAGTGAATGGGCGATGGTTTTCTGAGCTCCTATTATCTGCTGGACCCAGTGCTCGGTGCTCTGGACTCAGTAATGACCAAGATGGGCCTTTGTCCAGTGGCCCAAGGACCCTCCTCCCAGCACCACCTAGCCTAAATCCATCTTTTCTTCTGGTCAAACTACCACTCGGCCCTGAGTCTCAAGTCCTCCTCCTCCAGGAAGCCCTCCCAGATGCCCCAGGTCTGGGTGCCCACATGCAGCTCTCAGCGCAAAGAGCACTCCCCTCCCAGCATTGGTCATTCCTGTCATCATTGTGTACTCGTGTTTGGGCAAGACTTCCAAAGGGATCTATATGTGACTGGCGGCCCCATGAAGGGAAGACCCAGAAGTCGTTTTGGATCCCCCACACCTAGGCTGACCACATGTACCATTTTAAACGGGACAGTACTGTTCGTTTTCATACTTCCCAACCGTCCTGTCACTTTCATACAAATGTCAATTATGTCCCATTTTTAATAAACCAGGGCCGTCTTTAAGGCTCCAGCCCAGCCCTGCCCACTCTGGGTCCTTACTACCTGTTTTTCAGGTCTCCCCACCCTCACCCCAGCCTCCCCCCAGCAATGGACCATGAGCTCCCAGAGGGCGAGGGTGGGGTTATTTTGGTCACTACCGTGTCCTCAGCATCCCCCTGCCTGCCTGCGGGAGACAGAAGCTCAGGAAATGGATTAATCACTCGTCACTCGTCACTCGGGTTTGAGAGTCTGGGAGGAGGGCCAGGCCTTTGCCTTGGCACCAATGTGAGGTGGGGGTGCGAGGCAGGGAAGCCCCAGGACAAACAATGGAGTCAACCCCGCTACAAATTAGGGGTGGGAGGACAAGTGGGCCTCACCTCCATTGCTCAGCCATTGCCGCACGACTCCAGTGACATCAAAGGACAGCCACTCCGGCGTGTCGCTGGTGGTTAGCAGCCGGTTGCTGAGGTAGCGCCAGGAATTGTTATTGTATCTCTGGGAGGAGGAGGAGGATGAGCAGGGGATGAGTGGGGAGAGACCTCCACAGACTGACTGCACCCCTACTGCACCTGCTCCACCCAGACAGGCCTGCAGACCATCCCTCAGACACTGTCTCCCAGACATCCCCACTGAGAGGCCCTGGAGGAACCACCCGCCCCATGGCACCCCCAAATGGCCCAGGCTGGGCCCAGGCACCTGGGCGGTTCAGTCCCTGGCCCTGACCCCCTGCAGGGCTGTGGAAAATTCCTTTTTTCTCTAGGCCTCTGTTTCCTCATTGAAGAAATGCCCTTTTCAGAATGGACGGTCACAGCACAGATTCTCCAGCAGAGATTCTGGGGTTCAGTGAGCATTCCGTTCTGCTACTTTGACACCCCAAATTCTGAGTCTGTGAGTTTGTGCTGGGAAGTCATTTCGTAACTCCAGAGCTCGGTAGTGCCCGAAGGATTACACGCTCACACACGCCCTAGGGGTCTAGCAGTTTAAACTGGGCACAGTCCACATACATCCCGAGGTCCTTGGTTCAGGACCTGGGCTGGGAGCAACAACCAAGATGAACAACTAAATAAAAGGAATAAAGTGCTTCTTCCTCCTCTCTCTTCCTGCTGCCTATTCCCCTTCATTCCTGCCTGCTCTGCACCTTTGGAAAAAAAGGAATTAACATGTCTGATCATCCTAAAAAGACTTTTTTGTTTTTAGGCGGCAGGAATGAAGGTAAGCAGGCAGGCGGGCACAAAGAGAGAATAGGAAGAAGCGCTTTTCACTTTGTTTTTATTTAGTTGTTCACACTGGCTGTCTCCCCCCAAGGCCTGGGACTTGAGCCCAGGGGCATGTGGCCTGGCTTCTCTGGAGGCGATTGACGTAACCACTGCTCCATCAGGGCGCACCAAGAAGTCCTTTTTTCCCCTTATTAATACAGTATTTTTCTTCCCTCTGTCAACCTCTGAGTCAACCACTTTCTCCAGGCAGCCTGGGCGTGGCAGAGAAAAGGGCACACAGGTCAAAGGGACATGGGAGAAAGAACTCTGGGAGGTGGGAGACTGAGAAGGTCTCGGAGGCTAACATCCTCCACACCCAGGAGGCTGAGATGCCACAGAGCTGGACGCCACAGAGGCCTGCCATCTGCATGGAGTAACCCCCGGGCTGGACAGAACACTTCAGGCGCTGGTAGAATGAAAGTCAACTCCCTGGACTCCAAGCAGCTAAATCAAAGTTCTCCAGTCAGGATCTGACATCCACCACTGAGTCCAATGTCCCATCTGATACAGAGTCCAGATCAGTCACCTGCTAGGGCTTCCAGCATTTTGGGAGGCCCCAGTCTTCCGGGAGACTCTCAGTCTTCTGGAATCATTCTCCAGGACAAGGGAGGCCCCTGCAGCGGCCACTAACTACACCTGACTATTGGACATATGACCAGTGACACGGAGGAAATGAATTTTTTTTTTATTTCATTTTATCAGCGTGAATGATCCTCTGTGGCTGGTGGCCGCTGTATCAGGCAGGATGGGTTAGGGAGCACCCTGGCGGCTCAGTCCCTAAGCTGGAGGCTGGGGTGCGCACCTGGTGAGAAACAGGTGAGGGAAGGTAAAGGGGGGGAAGGGAAATCACCAAAAATAGAAAGAGAGAGAGAAAAGTGCTTCCTCCTCCTCGTCCTTCCTTCCTTCAAAATGATGCTTCCAGAGCATCCTGGTGGAGTAGTGGTTAGGTCAGTCACCTCTGAAGACGCGTAAGTCCTAGTTTCAAGTCCCAGGCCCAGGGAGAAGCAACCAGTGTGAATAACTATACATATTACACTAAAATAAAAATGCTTCTTCCACCTCTCTCTTCCTGCTTGCCTACGCACCTTCATTCCTGCCTGCACCTTTCCTTTAAAAAACAAAACTAAACAAAACATTGCTGCCTCCGACATGCTCTGGTGGAGCAGCAGTTTAGTCTGCGCCTCTAGCCAAGAGTGCAGGCCACAGAGATCACAAGGAGCTGGGTTTGCATCCCAGTGACAGGGGAAAGGCAACCAAGATGTAAAGCTATATAAAAAGAAATAAAGTGCTTCTTCCTCCTCTCTCTTCCTGTTTGCCTACTTACCTTCATTCCTGCCTGCACCTTTCCTTTACCAAAAAAAGCTACTTCCTTCTCTCCTTTCCTTCCTCTTTTAAAAAAAAAAAAGAAAGAAGAAAAAAAAATTGAAAAAACGAGGCACAGCCTGGTGGTTTAGGGTTAGGTCTGCTGCCTCTGGCAGGTGCAGTCCACATATGCCCCAAGAATCCAAATTCGTGTCCTAGGACCAGGGGACCCACCACGGTGAACAACTAAATAAAATAAATACTTCTTCCTGAAGGTGAATAGGCAGGGAAGCAGGAAGAGAGAAGAGGAAAAAGCATTTTCATTTTATTTTTATTTAATTGATCACATTGGCTGCTAACCCCCACACCTGCCCCCAGCCCAGACGAGGGACTCAAACCCAGGCCATGTGGCTGCACTCCCGCCTCGCTGCTCGCCTTCATTCCTACCTGCACCTTTAGAAAAGAAAGAAAAAAAAGAGTGGCTTGGGCCGCCAACCTGTCCAGAGACACTAGGAATGTACCTGTGAAGTGTTCACCGCTCCAGGGAGCGAGGAGCCCCACAGCTTTCTAGCAGCCTGTGACAGCAGCTGGCCTCCCCACCCCCAGCCCCCCAGGGCCGCGGGTGCGGGCCCTGCTGCCGGCAGCCCCATGGCCGTGCACCCTCACCTGGTACAGTTCCACGTGCTGCTCCACTTTCTGCTTGACCCTCAGCAGACGCAGCTCTGCTCGAGAGAGCAGCAGAGGTTCGGGCACCGCCTCCCGGAGCTCGGACGTGTTGAAGAACATATGGATGCTGTGCTCGTTGTTACCGGGCTTCTCAGAGGGTCCTGGGAGGGAGGAGTGGAGACGGGTGTGTCAGGGGGCTGGCCCACCCCAAGTGCAAGCCTGGAAGCTCCGGGGGGCCCAGCGTCCTGGCCTGGAGTGTGATGCTGACACTTTTTAGTGGGGTGACTTTGGGCTCAACCCCCTCTGAAACTGTTTCCATCTCTGCAGAACTGCCTTTCTCCCCCATCATCTGTAAAGTGTCCACTTGGTACAAGGCTGGGGCCAAGCGGGCACCTCTACCCGCTCTGTCCGGCTTGAAGCTTCAAAGGCAAGCTAAGGCGCGCGGTAGAGCAGCATTTTGGTCAGTCGCCGTCCACTGGCGCGGTCCACAAACATCCCCAGGATCTAGGTTCGCGACCCAGAGCCAGTAGGAACAACCCAAGTGAACACGACATATAAGGAATTAAGTGTTTCTTCCTCCCCTCCTCCTGCCTGCCTGCCTGCCTCCGCTCGCCTTCATTCCTGCCTGCACCTTTCCTGAAAAAAAAAAAAAAAAAAATGCAAATGAAGTTGTAGCTTAGGGGTCAAGGGCCTTTGGCTCAGGTGTCGTCTATTCCCACTCCCTGTCAGTGCTTTGCCGGTAACCTTGGGAAACAGCAGACACTAAGATACCTGTCTTCTCCCCAGCCCCTCCTAACTGAAGTGTTATGCAAGAGAATGCCTCTCTGTGCCAGAGTCTCCTCTCTGAAGCAGGACGGACTGCAGGATTGCGGTGTGAAATTAGTGAGACCTGCAGGTAAATGCAGCACCAGGTCCACTCGGGACTGATGTGTGTTAAGGTGACAGAGGGCTCACTGGCTGCCAGGTTCTATTCCCAACATTTTCCCAGGGTGAAGCCAGTGAAACCTTGCAACAGCCCCACAAGGGAGATACTATCATTGTACCCATTTCATAGGTAATGAAATGGAGACACCAAGATCATGTAATTTGCCCCGAGGTCACATGGCTAGGAAGCTGCAGAGCAGAGGTTCAAACTCAGGCAGCCTGGGTTCAACGACTGTACTCTGAGCCCCGGGGCGATACTATTTCTCTACGGACATGGCATCAGCATCACAGCAGAAAGTGCTTCTTCCCTAACCCACCTCCCTCAGCTGGTCAGAGAAGGTAAGGCTGATTCTAAGCAGCTAAATGGGAATGGCTGGGGTGGGGGGCGGGTAAGGAGACTGGGAAAAACATGTTCTATTCTGGGAAAACTTGAGGGTCGCAGATAAGAAGGCAGGCTACCAACTCTGGGGGACTGGGATAACTATTTTAGGGCTCTGCAGTGGGGGTGACTGAATGGTGAAGCCGGTTCTGCAGAGAAACGACAGACACTACCCCTTCTGAAGGTCCTCTTGCCCTATTCCTTCCCACTCTAGACAGACAAGCCCCTGGTCCCCAAGAATAAGCCATATCTGGGGCCAGAAAACCTCAAAGGAAGGGTAAAACCCTGGTTGGGGGAGACAGATAGGGAAGAAGAGAGAAAGGAAGAGCAGGATAGGTCGGAGGGAGGAAAGGAGAGACTGCAGAGACTGGGAGAGATGGAGAAGGAGGAGTGGAGGGGAGAGAGAGAAGAGATGGAGAGACAGAAACAGGGAGACCCCTACAAGGACAGCCAGACTGATGGCGGATGTGGAAAGGGGTGGAAAGCGGAGAAAAGAGAGGTGGGAAATAGATTTGCGGAGAAAAGAGAGGTGGGAAATAGATACACTCAGAAAGAGAGACAGGGTTTAGGGTTGAGTGCTGACAGTCTGAAAGGAGATAAAAGGTATCAGTGTTAAATAAATCTCTAGGTGCGCCCTGGTGGAGTAGCGGTTAGGTCAGTCATCTCTGGGGAGCATAGCCCACGTACATCCCTAGGATCAGGGTTCTTGTCATGGGAACAACCAATGTGAACAACTAAAGAAAAAGAAAAAGCTTCCTCCTCTCTCTTCCTGGCTGTCTGCCTACTCGCCTTCATTCCTACCTGCACCCTTCCTTTAAAAAAGAAAAGGAGAGAGAGAGAGAGAGAGAGAGAGAAGAGGAGAGGAACAAGGAAGGAAGGAAGGAGAGAGAAATCTCTACAACGACGGTGAAGCGACGGGAAAGGGAGAATTTGCAATGGTGAGGGGGGCTCAATTGGCTGGAGCCGCACACGGAGCGCATCAACCGGCCGGGAACCCAGTAGCGCACCGCCCAGGAGAGAAAGTTGAAACCGGGGCCCGCCTCCAAGCCTCCCGGCCACGCGAGACGCCTGGGTCCCCGCGTGGGCGCCGCCGGGCGGACCCAGAGGCAGCCCCGCCCTTGGTTGAGGTGCAGCGGCCGAGGGCGGGGACACGACCTGCCCCGTCTCGCCCCAGGCCCCGCGCGCGCTCCCCGCCCCCCGGGCACGGGAAGGAAAGGGAAGCTAGGGCGGGAGAGGCGGCCGGACGCCGGGGTTTCCCCAGCCTCGCGGAAAGGAACTGGGACTTTAGGGTCCTGTTGTCAGCCTATAGCTCTTTGGGGTTCTCCTTCCCCCTTCCGGAAGCGCAAGCTCCTCCCTCCGCGCGTGGCACCCACGTGGGGGCTCTCTCACCCCTAACAGCTCGGCCTCTCACCCCTTCTGGTGGAGTCGCGCCCACTGGCCTCTCCCCCTGCGACTCTCGCCCAGGCCACTTCCTTCCATCCCGCGGCGAGCGGCGGCTCATGGCTCCCAGCGTGGCACCGTGTATCCCTCCTCCGCCCCCTCCCGGCTCCGCCTTTCCCACGCTTGTCTCCCCTCCCTGGAAACCCCTTCCCACGATCCAGGTCTCTGTTTCCTGGGGGCTTGCTTCCTCCGCTGGACTCTCCTCTCACGTCCCAATGCGAAAAACTCAGGATAGCGCCCCATGTTTACGCGGCACCCCCGGGGGTCCCCGCTCGTCTCCCGCTAGCCTCCCCCTCCCTACGACCTCCGGTCCCTCTCCTCGCCGCCCCTCTCCGTGGGCCCACCCCCAGTCGCGCGGCCGCGTAGCGTCCTCTGCAAGCGGGTCCACTTGCCACTTTCCCTGGCACCTCCGGAGGTCGCTTCACCTAGCTCTTCTGTCCTTGAATCTTCACGTCTCACAACCCCTGAGCTGGGGGTCAGCTTTCCCCACTGCCTCTCCTTTCCCAGATGCTGGGGTCTTTGCTCGTCCCAAACCTGGCTCCTCTCCGCAGCCCCCAGAGACCTGCAAGTTCCCGTCGCCCTCTAGAACGGGCCAAATTCACTCCTTCCTCTTCGAGACCTTGGAGGTTAGGGGAGCTCAGCCCAATCCTCTTTGGCTTCCCCTCCCACGTTCCCGGCGCCCCCGAGGGTCCTCTTCCTCCAGCCAGTTTCCTCAGCTAGTAATTTCCTCCCCTGCCCTCCGGCGCCCCCTGGGGCGTCCTCAAAGTTCCCCTGCACCTCCGAGCTCACTTCGGTCCTCCATCATAAGCACGCGGGTAACCTCCTTGGCGTAGTAGTCCGTCTCCGGCTCTGCCTCCTGCTCGGTTGTCTCCCCGGCCACCCGATCGCGGGTACGGTTGTAAAGGGCCAGTACGGCCTCAGGCAGAGGGCCGGGCGGCACATCCCCCTGGCTCGGGGGGCTGGCGAGTCGCAGCTTAGACAAGATCTGGCCGCGGATGGCCTCGATGCGCTTCCGCTTCACCATCTCCATGTCAATGGTCTTGCAGGTGGACAGTCCGGCGGCCGGCCGGCTGGGCGTCAGCACCAGTAGCCTTAGCAGCGGCAGCAGCAGCGGCAAGAGCCGCAGCCCGGAGGGCGGCATGGGGGAGGCGGCGCCCCCTGGCACTGCCGGGAGCGCGAGCCGGGCTAGGGTGTTCGGGGGAGGCCCCGCTCCTGCAGGGCCCCAGAGGTCTTCCTCGAGAAAGTAGGAGGGTCTGCGGGGGAAAGTCGAGACCCTCAGGGAGAAGCGGGCGGGGACGGAGGGGAAGCCCGGATGGGTGGTTTCTCGGTATCCCACGGAAAAAGCCGATGTGGGAGAGATCTGGTACCAGAAGTGGGTGGTCTGAAATACGGGAGCTGAGGCAGGGCTGAGAGGTCCCGTCTCCGGATCCCAGAGGAGAAGGTCCTTGGAGGTTCGGGGGGTCCAGAGAGAGGCTGAAGGTGGAGGGGGCACGGTGCGCAGGCGGGTGCACCAGAAGTCTGGGGTCAAGTCTTCGCGGGAGTCTGCGGCTCCTACGGGCTGGTCGGAAATGGGGGCGCCGGGCGAAGCAGTGGAAGAGGCCCGGAGAGAGCAAAGGTCCGAGGTGGTGGGCGGCGGTCTGGGGTCCCCAAGTCCTGACTCCTCGCGCCAAGCGGTCCCCGCGCCTCCCGCTCGCCGCGGCAGCGGAAAAGTCTCAAAACTTTTTTCCTCTTCTCCCAACCAGCTCGTCCCTCCTCCTCCCCTCCTCCTCCCCGCGGTGGCGGCGGCGGCGGGGGCGGCGGCGGCTCGTCTCAGACTCTGGGGCCTCCGGCTGCAGCTCAGCCGCTCCTTCCCCCGCGCCTGGCCGAGGCTGGCCTCGCAGGCGGCTTAGAGCCGGGGGTGTGAGCCCCGGAGGGGGCGTACCCCCTACCCCCAACCCGGGACTCGCTGTCTGGCCGACCTGCGACGGGAGGAGGGGGTGGGACGGGCCGGGGCGCGAAGGGCGGAGGCGACGGCTGCGAGGACCGGCTGGGGCGGCGGGGAGTTTTGAAGCCGCCCCGGCCCCACCCAGGAAGCCCGCGGGGCGGGGGCGGCCCCCAAGGGGAGGGCATGGGGGGGCGGGCCACCGTCCTCATCTCGCGTGGGCGGACTCCAAGGGGGGTCCCTGAAGCCCTGGGGGGAAGGGGCGGGCACCTCGGCTCCGCCCCCCCTACAGGCTGCTGCCTCCTGGTGGCCGAGCGCTACCTAGGCGGGCGACTGAGTGGCGTGGCTTTGTGCGCGATAGGATGGGGGCGCGCCAAGAGAATGAAGACCTGCCCCGAGGATGAGGACACAGGTTACTGGGGCTCAGTGGAGGGGGACCCCGTGAGGGAGGGGGTCCTAAGAAGTGGGGAGGGGTCAGAGGCTGAGATTGATGGGGAAAGGGGTCTGCAGCAGGGGGGCGTAGGTGGGAGGTGGGGGCACAGGCTGAGTGACAGGTGGAGGTCAAGAGACACCGGACTTGCGTGAATTGCGCTCTTTTATTGAGAACTGCCCTTGCTCCAAGCAGTGTCATCTCACTCGGTCCCGTGTCCTCACACACTTCCTGCCCCAATTTACAGAGGGGGATCCTGGACCACCAGGGGCGGCCACTGGCCTTGAGGTCCCAGCCAGGACAGAAGCAGCACCATGCCTTGGCTGCGTGGGGTCTGAAGGTTTCTGGAGCCCAGGCTTCTGGCCACTGTGCCCTCCTGCCCCTCACTGGTGGTCTGGGCTCTAGGTGCCGCGGCCATTGCAGGAGGCCCTCCTCAGCATTCCACCCCGTAGCGGTCAAAGTGCCTCAGCAGCAGGCCCAGCTGCAGGTGCACAGTGCCCCCAGCAGCCGTGTGCAGGCGGTAGCGGTCCGCCCCGCTGTAGACGACATCCCCGTGCAGCAGCTGAGGCCCACCACCCACAAAGGCCCGAGCCAGCTGTTCTCGCCAGCTGCCCAAGGGCCGCCAGGTGGGGCAGTCCAGCTGGTGGGCGCCGGGACTGCTGGGCACGTGGCAAAAGCCATAGCCTGCAAGCTGGCAGCGGCCGAAGCTGTCCTGGGACCACACCTGGAGATGGAGCCGTGGCCAGCCTGCAGGAGGGAGGGAGGTTAGGAGTGATGCATGCAGCCCGGTTACCTGCTCCTGGAGACCCCAGGCGCTGTCCCTGCTCCCCTAGGTCTCTGCCTCTGCCTCTCCCTGGACCTCCATCCCCATACAGCCAAAGGGATCTTTCTTCCCTTGCTCAGAGCCCTTCCCCAGCTCCCCACTGCCCTCAGTGTCTGGTCCAACCTGCTCAGCACCTCAGCCCTTTGGGTCTGGTCTCTACTGAGAGCTGTGCAGCAGCCCTGTGTCTGTCTGTCTGCCTGCCTGCCTGCCTGTCAGTCTCTCTCATAACCCCCTCCTAGCGTCCACCTGATGGGAGGCTCTCTTGGTTTCTCTCCGAAAGCCACCTGTTCCTCCTCCTGGCCCTCCACCCCTGGCCTTTGTCCTGACCCCCTAATGCCCACCTAGGGACATCTCAGCTCAGCCTCCTCAGGGCCAGGCATGGCCGGGAAAGGGACCCAAAAGGAAGGGGGAGCAGAGACAGGACCTGAGGTTTCCAGGCTGGGCCACTTGGCTGCTAACTCCCCTCCCCCAGTTTGGCCCAGGATGTGGGCCTAGAACTCACCTTGGAGGCCCTTGGTGGCGAAGTGCAGGTCAATGGGGTGGGACCAGTAGGCCATGTCCCCTATCTGGGGGGTATCCACCTGCGTTTGGCCCTCCCGCACGCCGGACAGGAGCTTCCATGCCGCCCCTGCAATGACAGCGAGACATGGGGGTTGGGGGGTGTGGAGGCAGCCATCAGGAAGAGGCCACTGTGGCTGTAGGGCCTGGTTTCTCCCTGGCTTTGGGGGCATGCACCCCAAAGTGTGGACTCCGAAGCTAAATGTGAGTTCAAATCCTGGCACTACTTCCCCCTAGGCAGCCTTGGTTTCCTTTTCTACCTCAGTCTCCCCATCTGGAAAGTGGGTACAGTAATAATGTGTTCCTCATAGTTTGAATTTGAAAACTCTTGGTTACTATGCTTATTCATTCTTTCTCTCCCAGAGGTCTTTGTTTTCCTTGCTTCTCTCTTCTGTCCTAAGGAGGGAAAAGCGTGGGTACTGCGCACACATGGTTCCTAAAGAAATCTTGGAAGCCAAAAAACTAAATTCAGTGGACACAGGTAAAGCACGTAAAAAAGATTAGAGGCATGCCCTGGTGGAGCAATGGTTAAGTCAATCGCTTCTGGAGAACTGGAGAAGGCAAGCCACATACTCCCTGGGTTAGAGTTCCAGACCCGGGGGTGGGGGTGGGGGAACACACAGTGTGAACAACTAAATGGAAATAAAATTAAAAGTGCTTCTTCCTCCTTTCTCTTTCTGCCTACTTGTCTTCCTCTTCATTCCTGCCTGTACCTTTCCTTTAAAAAAAATCCCAGAAAGATTAGAGTTGGCACACCTTGGTGGCTTAGTGGGTAAGTCCACCAGACACCGTTCCCATACAGGGGGTGGGCCACTAAGATGAACAAAGAAATAAAAACAGATGAAACATCTTCCTCCTCTCTCTTCCTGCCCAGCTATTCACCTTCATTCCTATCTGCACCTTTCCTTGAAAAACAGAAAAGAAACACTTGGTTTATTCGCTACCTCAGAGAAGTCACCAGGACAGGATAAGCTGATCACTGAATGGGCTAGATCGTCACTAAGCAACCTGTCAATCTCCAGCCAGCTTCTGTGCCGTGACGCACTCTGTAAAGAAGACGCGGCCCTCTTAGGTGCCAGTCTGGCTCTAAGAGGCCCAAGGCTTAGCTGAGGCTGTTACTGTGCTTGTAAACAAAACAAAACAAAACAATAAATAAAAAAGAAAAAGTCTCAGTTTAGGTTTTTCCTTGTTTTGTGCCCTGAAATCTGGGCCCTGTGACCCCTTTGGTATCCACCACTGGGAAGATCATGGTGGCCAGTCCAAAAATTCTTGATGGATTGGGGTCCAAATTCCTCTTTGTTCCCGCACCCCTCCTTTGCCCGGCTATGCCAGCTCTCTGGGGGGTCTCTGAAACTCTTCTTCGGGAGTTAATTATCTAGATCTTGTGAGGTCATAATAAGCTTCTGGGGTTAAGCGTCTCTCTGCAGCTCCGAAGGCTAAGGTGCAGCCTCTGAAAGGCGTGGAACTGCGTTCAAGACCTGGGCCCAGAGGTGGGGGGAGTGCAAACTAAAAATCTGTGTCTAAGCCCCACTTGAAGCAATTAAGCCAGACTCTTTGGGATGAGAACTGGATATAACAACAAAATACCCCTCAAGTGGTTAAGGTCCAGGATATGAAAGCAGTGAACCTGGGTGGGGGGCAAGGAGGCAAAAAAAAAAGCTTATAGGATTGAGTTGCTTTCTGAATTATTAAGACAATGGTCAGGTGCATCCTGGTTGGAGCAGTGGTTTGGTCAGCTGTCTTCAGGCAGTGCTGTCCACATACATTCCCCAGGATCCGGGCTTGTGTGCTGGGGTCAGGAAACAACCAAGATGAACAACTAAAGATAATAAATGCCTCTTCCTCCTCTCTCCTGCTGCCTGCCTCTGCTCGCCTTCATTCCTGCCTGCGCCTTTCCTTAAAAAAAAAAGCAAAAAGATAATGGTCAGACAAGGATCTTTGAATTGGAAACACTATATTTAAAAGTTTAGTTGTTTTATTTTTTTTTAAAGAGTGGTTATAATTAACAGTTCTCACATGGGTACCTCTAAGAAGATGGTGGCAAGGGGGAGGCAGCAGGAAGTTAGTTTAAATATATTCTTTTGACTGTCCGTAGGAGTGGTTCTGTGCTGGACCTTAGATTTTTTTTTGTTTTTTTTAAAGGAAAGGTGCAGGCAGGAATGAAGATGAGAAAGCAAGCAGGCAGAAAGAGGAAAAAGCATTCTATTTATTTTATTTCGTTGCTCATCCTGGTTGCTCTCTCTGGCTCTGGGACCCAAACCTGGGACCTAGAGATGTGTGGACTGCGCCCAACCACTACTCCACCAGAGTGTGTTAAGAAGCCCTTTTAACTCTATACCGGGCATCTATGGAAATGACGGCCTGGGCGTGCATAGGAGTCCTCAGTGATGACCTGGGCCACCATCTTTGGTTTAATACAAGCGCACCCATGTTGGCAGGTGCCTCCCTTCTCCCTTGCCTAGACTAGTCCACAGCCCCCCCAGGATTTCTTGTCGAGGGGTTCAGTTGTTCTTTTATACATGAATGAGTTTCTTGTATTGTGTGTGATTTCATGGCAAAAAATCCAAAGGAAAAATATTTTAATGTCTGTTTATATCTGACTATGTTGTATCTCATAATATATATTTCTTTCCATGACCTTGCTACCTCTGACTGGTATTACTAAAATTAACTGGTAAATGGGTTTTACCGAATCATAAATATTTATAAAGATTAGTCCTAAACTCAGACAAATAATAGACACTACACCAAATGCTTTTGTCAGTTAACATATCTGATATAATTTGCGGTAAGTGAAAGCTAGTTTAAAATGTGATAGTTTCGAGCACGCCCTGGTGGAGCAGTGGTTAGGTCACTTGCCTTCAAAGGAGCACAGGCCTCATATCCCTGGGTTTGAGTCCCGAAACTAGGGGGAAACAACCAGTGCGAATAACTAAATAAAAATAAAGATGTTTCCTCCTTTCTCTTTCTGCCTGCCTGCCTCCTCACCTTCATTCCTGCCTACACCTTTCTTTTAAAAAAACCAATTGATAGTTTCACATAAACCAAGCATCTCTTCAGAGTTATAACAGTAGCTCTAATATTTTTATTCTAATTGGGCTTGTTAATCAAACTAAACTCATTATTTAACAAGAAAAAGCAACTGACTTGGTCTCATTACATTTTTGTGACTAATATCAAGAGACAACCCAAAATGGAGTCATTTGTGCTAAGTCCACGTCGCAAGACTTAATACTGAACTTATCTTCAGTTTCAACCTGGGAATGTCAGTCTAGAATTTCCTGGTCAGGTAAACTTGCTTAATAGACATCAATTAAACAGAATTGCTGCAAGTAAATGGTTGATGTAAATGGGATAAGATTCTCTGGGCAAGTGTTCCAGCAATAGTTTTATTATCTCTCAAATATTTTTGGTCACTTGAAACAGGCTCCCTTTCTGTTTTTTTGTTTTTGTTTTTGTTTTTCAATTTTTCAGCAATGAGCTCACCTACCACTTCCACAGACAAGTCCTCCTGTCCCAAGATGAGTCTCTATCCCATCACCTCACCTCTACCTAGTATCACATGATCTGTAATCATGATACTCTTTTCTTTGCTTATTTTTTCTGTCACCCCTACTGTGAGTCCCTGGAGTGCAGAGATCTTATAATCTGCTGGATCTCCAGGACTCTTTTTAATTTTTTTAAGGAAAGATGCAGGCAGGAATAAGGGCAAGGAGGCAGGCAGGAAGAGAGAGGAGGAAGAAGCATTTCATTTTATTTTTATTTAGCTATTCACACTGGTTGCTTCCCTTTCCTGGACTCAGGACTCCAGCCCGGGGTGTTACGCTCCTTGGGAGGCAACTGACCTAACTGCTGCTCCACGAAGGCGCACTGGATCTCCAGGCTGTTAAATCCAGCTCTTGGTAAACAGACAGTGCTCAATAAATGTTGGGCAAATGAGTGATCTTAAAAGGTGGGGGCTAATATAATCCCCATTTTACAAGTAAAGAAACAAGACCTCCAGAGGGAAAGTCAGTTGACCGTTCATTCTATGGACAGTCATTGAACACCTACTGTGTGCAAAGCACTGTTCTCCAAGCTGGGGGTACAGCCAGACAACAGCGGACCAAGGTCCCACAGAGGAGCTGGATTCAAGCTGCGCTCAGCACAGAGCCCACGCCCTTTACCCAGGCCCTGAGGGCTCTGCTGGAGGAAGACGCCCTACAGCCCAGTGAAATAGTAAAACACGAGTCAGCTATTGCTTCCTTCTGGGCCAGGTGAAGAAAGCACCAGGCCCCAGGGACAGGCTCCTGACGGCAAGGTTTCTCAAAAACCCTAGGAAGTGCTAGATTCCTTTCGCTGCAGACCCAAAGAAGGAAACACGGTTTCAAAGAGAATTTCAGGTTTATTAAGATGATGTGCAGGCGGGCCACGTTCAAAACGAAAATGGCAATTTTCATCAGCAGGAGCAAGTTCTTACAAGGTCCCAGGGTGGGGAAGTTTAAGCTCTGGACAGTTTCAGTAAAAGGTCGGCTCTCAGGGTGCTGGTGACCATTCCAAGGAGCGTGGTTTGCGTCTGCATTCTGGATGAAGGTGTCAGCAGGGCAGTTGCAAGAGGACTGTTTTCGTAACAGTGAAAAACAGTGGCGTCCCTGGACAGTTTGCTATTTCTGTGAGATCTGACACTCCTGCAAGGTCTGCGACTCCTGCCAGTTCTCAGAGGAAGGACGAGCATTCCCACTTTACACATAAGGAAACTAAGCCTCCCAGAGGGAACAATAGCGGCTAAATGTCACAGAGCAGGCTAAGTGGTAGGGCTCAGACTGGAAACCAAATCCAGTTCCTACTTCTTATCTATTAGGATTGGAGAATCCCAGTTTCTAGGGAATCTCAACCACCACCCTCCCCACCGGTGAAGCAGCCAAAGACTTGGGATCTCAGAGAGAATAATGGCAATAGCCGCACTGGCTCATGGGCATTTATCTGTGCTGGACAATATACCCAGAGCATTATCAACCGGACCCCATGCACGTTTTACACAAGCTAGGCCAAGCCCTGTTCTAAGTGCTGCAGGTAATCATTTAGCCCTCGTGAGGTCATTGTTATTTTTAAGAGTATTGTTGCAAGGTATTATTAACAGTCCCATTGTATGGACAGGGAAATCGAGGCAAAGGTAAGTGGCAAGGTCACATAATAAATAAGCAACCGCAGGTTTTCAGTCCAGGTTGTCTGTGCTCTCAGCTTCAACACTCTGCTACCTCTCAGCCGCTATTACAAAGAAAGCTGCTATCACTAGTTTCCTGTTTAGGTTTTTGTTTTGTTTTTTAATGGAGAAGTACAGGCAGGAATGAAGGCAAGTCGGCAGGCAGGCAGGAAGAGAGAGGAGGAAGAAGCATTTTCTTTTCTTTTCATTTAGCTGTTCATCTTGGTTGTCCCCCAGCCTTGCCCTCAAGTTGAAAACCTAGGTCCTTGGGACGTATATGGACCTCCCCGCCAGGGACGGCAGACCAACTGCTACTCCACCAGCATGCACGTTAGTTTCCTTTTCAGACAAGGAAGCTGAGGCTCAAAGAGGTGAAGTCCAAAGACTTCTAATTAGGAGGTAGAGGAGTTAGTATTTGAGGCCAGATTTGGTGGCCAATTTGTACCACCAATCTATACTGCTTCAGAGAGCTAAAAAAAATTGGGGCCCCCTAGTCACTCTTAAGCCTGTGTGAATGGAACACCGCCAAAATGGGGATCCTACTTTCTCACAGATAATTATGAATACAGTCAGATGGTCTCTCCTCTTTAAAGATGGGATGGAAACTTCCATTTTCCAGTAAGAACTCATAAATGGGGACTTTTAAGCCAAGCATTATTAAAATGGGGGTGGGAACCCAGGATACCCCCTAAGACAGTGAAAAGAACTGAAACAGTGGGGCTTGGGCTGTTTAGCTTTTCCAGAATTGGGAATGAGTGGGGGGCAGTCTCGACTACACATTCTTAGGGGCTGTGTGTTCAGAGAGTGAGAGCCAGGACCCTCAGAGATGGGATCAGGCAGATAGAAAGGAAGCCTGAGAGCCCGAAGGTCAGAGGATGGTCAGATTAGATGCTGACCTAATCTGAATGGAAAATGAGGATAAGGGACTGGGTGAGGGCAGTGAAAGAAGGCGTTGGAATCTTTAGGCTGGAGTCTTGGTGGGGAGATGGGCCAGGCCTGGAAATACCTGTGTGGATGCCCCACTTGCAGAAGAGGCTACTTTCCGAGAAACCAGTGGCTCCCATGATCTGCCCAATCACATGCACCTCAGCCATGGCCCTGAGAAGGGAAAAATATAATCATAGCCCTGGATGTAAGTATGTTATTAACTCCGTCTGACAGTGAAACTGGGGTCCACAAAGTATGAGGCAGCACTAGGATTCCAAGCTAGTTTCGTCAAACCAGGGAGGCTGCGGTTTTAACCAGGTTCCTAACCGCCTGCCCAGCAGAGGCCCGGAAAAAATGAAAGGGGCTGGGCCGAGGTGCTGGTGCTCACGGCCACCTCGGCAAGATCTCCGTCGGGCTCCGAGCAACGAAAAGCCCCGCCCCAGCGCCCCGTGTCCCCGCCCACCTGCGCGAAGCCCCGCCTCCTCCCGTGAAATTCCTGAGCCCGGTCAGGCTCCCGCGTTTGCAGGGCAGGGCCGACTTCGCCCCGCCTCTAAGGCCGCGCATGCGTTTTCTAGCTCAAAGCGCTCAACGGTTAGGCAGAGCGAAAAGCAGCGCAGGGATCTTAGTTCATGGGTCTGACCTGTCTCTTTTTCCGCCGTCGCTGGCTTCCTAGCTGGCTCCCGCCTATCCCAGGGCTTTCCCGGGAGCGAGAGAACCGCTGCGCGATCCCTCCGAGGCCGCGCCCGGCTGGCCTCCCGGACACCTTGGTTGCTGGGACAACAGCAGCCTGGGGCCCCAGTCTTTTACCCCCCCCCTTACCGATTGCTAATTGGATACAGAGGGAAGAGGGGGCGGGGAAAGCTATGATTGGCATTTCCCCTCCCCTCTCCATTTCTGGGAAAGCTTGTCTTGAACTAGGACCCAGGATTTCGGCGTTTGGGGCGTGTCTGGGCAGCTTCCATCTTGAGTGTGGCGGTGGAAGTTTAAGCGGTGTTTCTCCCAACGGAAAGGTTATCATATCTCCGGGTTTGACGGGGATTGTCCTGGTTTAGCAATGTTGCCCTGGGGTGACACTTTGAAATTCTGCCCCGGTTTTAATCACAGTTTGCAATAGTCGATTGGGGCAAACACAGACCCCCATAAACTAGCTCCAGATTGCCAGATGGGGTGTAGCTTCCCCCATCAGGGGTGTACACACACACACACACACACACACACACACACACACACACACACGCAAGCTTGAACACCACCCCACCACCATCCCTGTTCTTCTGGTCCCTGTTTCAGCTCTAAAAACTATGCTATTATGTCTGCCCACATACCCTCTTCATAGAAGAAGCAAATCCATGTCTCATGTTCTCCTCCCCTCCAAACTCTTTCCCCTCTGGGACTGGGACTCAGAAGCTTGAGCCAGGGCTAAGGGGGGACTCTCTCAAGGTCTTTGTGTGCATGCCCTGCTTTAAAACAAGAAAAACATTCATCAAGAAAAGTTGGGGTGGAGGTTTTCCTTCCTTTTTTAGAGTTTCCTTGGGTTCTTCAAGGACGGATGAATCCAACTTCCTTCTCAGAAATACTCGGAAATACAGTCCAGTTCTTCACGGTGCTGATTCGGAGAAAGAAGGTGGGGTAGTGGGGGCAGTGGTGTGAGAAATGAGGAACTGAGTTCTCTTTATCTGCAGTCATTGCGATTCTTGAACTAGATTCTGTCAGTAATGTGCCTTGTGACCCAACACCATTCAGGGTCTCGCTGTCTCATCTG
The DNA here is from genome assembly GCA_004363575.1 of Solenodon paradoxus. Classification (NCBI taxonomy): domain Eukaryota; kingdom Metazoa; phylum Chordata; class Mammalia; order Eulipotyphla; family Solenodontidae; genus Solenodon; species Solenodon paradoxus. The sequence goes on from RJWH01003470.1 coordinate 96,092, forward strand.
TGTAATGGGTGCATGGAGAGTGAGCTGAGTCAGAAACACTCACAGAACGCCTGCACAGTGCCTTCCGCTGCCTCTAATGCAGTTGGATATAGTCCTTTATTCCTCCAGCATAGACAGAGTCCCAAGGGGACTTATTCCCCTACACTTTTTTTGTTTAAGCAAATGGAGATGACAAATCAGGTCAAAGTTACAGGGAGGGGAAAATGTTTACATAAGATAATATTTAATAAATAGATATATTTGAAAGCTATCATTTATTGTCTACTTTCTCTGTGCCAGCCCAAATAAACTGGTTTCTTGTTTGTATTTTTTAAAGGAAAAGTGTGGACAGGAATGAAAGAGAAGAGAGAGAAGGAAGAAGCATTTTATTTTACTTTATTTAATTGTTCACATTGGTTGTCAACTCTGACCAGGGATGCAAACCTGGGTCCTTAGGATGTACATGGATGTACTCCTTAGGAGGGGGCTGACCTAACTCCTAGTCCACTGGGGCACACCCAGTAAATTGTTTTGTTCTCATGAACATCCTACAGGGTGGGTAATATCAACTTTAAGATAAAGAAATAAAGCAAAATCATTTTCTTTAAGTCAATTTGATCATAATTATGTCTGATTATCTTGAGGTTTTTTTCTTTTTTCTTTTTCTTTTCCTCTCTGCTGTTCTGCTTTTCCTGGACATCTATCTCCCATTGTCAACAAAATATGGACTTCCGGGTGTCATCTTAGATACCATCACTCCCCATACATCAGCCAGTCATCGAGACCATACATGCTCCTTCTTAAACAGCTTTTCTTCAGTTGGTTTCTCCCTACCCGCCTTTGATCACTACTAGTGATTAAGAAAATGGAATGTGAGGACCGAGTTCGAAACCTGGGTCCAGGAGAACAATCAAGGTGAGCGAAATAATAAATAAATGAAATTGCTTCTCCCTCCTCTCTCTTCTTGCCTGTCTGCCTTTTTGACTTTATGCCTGCCTGCTCCTTTCCTAAAGGGGAAAAAAGAAAGAGAAAATGGGATGTAATGTGCACCACGGGGATGACTGTCAAAAATATTGTGCTGCAGTTTTGAAAATTGCAATGATGATGGTAAACAGACACACTCTTGAGACAAAATATGGGACATTGGATGGCAAAAAAAGGACAGGGTTAGCCGCTGGTGACTAAGGGGAGGAAGGAGGTGGAGCAATCTGAGCAGAAGCAGAGCAGCCAGACCAGCAACAATTAAGTTCTATGTAATGCTGATCAGTGATCACATAGTAATGACATGTGATTCAATGGGACTTCACACAAACAGCCAGGACAAGGTATTTTGTCACCTAAGGCAAAAAACAAATTTGGCATCCCTATAAATGCTGCTCTAAATGTTCTCCCTAAAACTTGTGCTAGCTTTAACCAACCCAGTGCCAGAAATGCCCAATAACCCCCACAGTGCCAGAGTTAACCCCCACAGTGCTGAAATAATCCTCATAGTGCTTACCTGTGGCTTGAATACCTGTGGTGTCCTGCTCCCTTTGAAGAAACAGGCAGCATGGGTTGGGGGACTCCTTTTCCCGAGGCTTCTGTTTCTTCTCAGGGGCGGGAACAGCAGTAGTGGCCAGGGGCCTCCGCAGTCAGCGCCGAGAAGGGCCATCTTTACTGAGGGGCAAAGGGGGCAGTTGCTCTTTGGTTCTCTCAACAGACTGGGCCCAGGGCAACCCAACTGCACCTTGTACCCCACATTTGTGTATTAAAAATGGGACAAAATTGACATATTAAAATAATGGGATGGTTGGGATATATAAAAAAAAAGATACTGTTCCATTTTAAAATGGTACATATGGTCAGGCTACTGTATATGAATGTACTGTGCTGTACACCTGAATATGGAGGTCTTAGATGCCATCATTCTCCCTGCATCCAACCAGTCATCAATCCTATCCATCCTCATCCTCCTTCTTCCTCCTCCTCCTTCCTCCTCCTCCTCCTTCTTCCTCCTCCTCCTCCTCTTCCTCTTCCTTCTTCTTTTTCTTCTTCTTCAAGAATGAACCACACTCTAATACCATTCACAAAAATTAACTCAAAATGGACTAGAGACTGGGACATAAGACCAGAAACCATAAAATTCTTGGAAGACAACATAAGGAAGACATTTCATGACATCCACCTTAGAGAGGTTCAGCATCAAGAGAAACAAAAGAAAAATAAACAACTTGGACTACATCAAACTAAAAAGCTTCTTTGTAGTGAAAGAAAACCTCATAAAACAAAAAGATAACCTACTAACTGGGAGAAGATATTTGCATTCCATATCTCTACAAGGTCTTAATGAACAAAACATACAAAGAATACATAAAATTCAATAACAGAGAAACAAGTGATCCAATTTTTAAAAATGGGAAGAGGAACTGGAGAGACATTTTTCCAAAAAGGATACAGATGGCCAACAAGCACATGAAAAGATGTTCTTACTCACTGGCTATCAGGGGAATATAAATCAAAACAACAAGGAGATATCACCTGATACCTGAAAGACTGGCTATTCTCCAAAAGCCTGGAAACAGCAAATGCTGGCGAGGATGTGAAGAAAAGGGAACACTTTTACACTGTTGGTGGGAGTGCAAATGGGTGCAAACCCTATGGATAACAGTTTGGAGATTCCTCAAAATGCTGAAGATGGGAATTCCATGTGATCCTGCCATCCCATATCTGGGTGTTTATCCAGAAGATACAAAAACACTAATTTACAGAGATGTCTGCATCCCCATGTTTATTGCAGCCCTAATAACAATAGCTAAGAACTGGAAACTACCGAAGTGCCCAATGACAGATAAATGGATTAAGATGTGGTGTGGTCTACACAATAGAATACTACACAGCCCTTAGAAGAGATGAAATGCTGTCATTTGAATCAACATGAATGGATCTAGAGGGGATGATGCCAAGTGAAATAAGTCAAAAGAAAAAAGATAGATACCAGATTACGTCATTCATAGGTGGAATGTGAATACACAAAACAAAAGAACAGATGAAACAAAACCAACCCTTGGACACTTGCCATAGAACTGAGGTTACCAATAGGGAATCAGGGGGTGGGAAGTGGTGGCAGAGACCACTAGGACACTGGTGAAGGGCACTTGGTGATGTGGTGGAGGCAGGGTGTGTTGAAATATATCTGAGGAATGGAGAAACTTACACATGTGAGGAACTTGAACATATGAGTTAATTTTAATGTGTAAAACAAACTTACTGCAATAAATTGTTTTTAAAGTACAAAATAAAAGAAGACTCATTTGGTATAACCTGGTGAAGTAGCAGTTAGGTCAGTCACCCCCAAGGGGCACAGACCACATACCCCTGAGTTCAAGTCTCAGATCCAGGGTTCCAACAACCAGTGTGGACAACTAAATAAAAATAAAATAAAATGCTTCTTCCTCTTCTCACTTCCTGCCTGCCTACTCGCCTTCATTCCTGCCTGAAAGTTTTCTTTAGAAAAAAATCATCTATTTATTGAACCAGGGTCAGATTAGATACAGACCAACTTTAAATTTACATATTTTAATTCAGTTTTGAGGTGTTTCTCACACACCCACACGAATTGTCATGTACAACTGGCCTAAGGTAAAATAGTCACCTTAAACTGTTCCAAGTCTTTTCATCCAAGGTTGAAAAATACTTTATTGTGAACACAAAAACCTGTAATAAATTAGATTAATTATATAAAAGTAATTACGTGTAGTTTTCTCCTTGCAAAGATCTAAACATTTTTTTATACACACCAGTCACAGCATAAACCTGGGGCCATCCCCATAGCATAGCCAGGTGCTCCTTTCAGTGTGAACCCATCATCAGAGAACAAGAGAAAGTCATGTCGTTTTACACAAACCAAAATTCACTTCTACCAAAAAAGAAAGACCCAAGAACAACAAAAACAAGATCACCGGTACTGACCTGGTGCTGTTCAGTTCCCTAATTAAACAATGACCCAAATACCAAAAATAAAATCATGGCTGTATATCACCACTATTAAATCCAAGAGCCTTTCATTCTTTGGTACCAGAAATCCAGATTTTTCCAAACAGGGGAATGTATGCCTCCTGTGTGCCAAGAGTGGAGAAAGTGGGTATGCCAGCAGAGAAAGAAAAAGAGTTATCATCTACTGAAACACCCTAAATTAGTTTTAATAGAGAATCCTTACAAGGTAAGGCAAAACAAAAAAATGTTATTTAGCTCTTGTATCATCAAAACTTTTTTTTTTTTTTTAAAGAAAGATGCAGGCAGGAATGCAGGCAAGCAGGAAGAGAGAGGAAGAAGAAGCATTTTTACTTTTATTTAGCTGTTCTCCCTGGACCTGGGATGCAAACCCGGGTCCTTGGGATGCACACGGTTGGTGCTTCTCTGGAGGTGACTGACTGAACTGCTCCTCCACCAAAGACAAAATTGAGCCTTTTGTCAATCATTTAAGATGAGGTGATTGAATCCTATAGTTCAAAGTAAAAATTTAGATGCTTCAAAGTACCAGCCTTGTAAGCAAAGTCACAAGTTCTGCCATCAGGCTGGGTAGAATTAATCTTTAATGACTTGAAATAAAGGATGAGGGGTCCCAAGAACGCAGTCATCTTAGTAAAGCACTATCTCGAACAAGCTGCCTTTTACTGTGAAAACAAAAGGAAAAGAAAATATAACAAGAACTCTATGCCTATATTTCATTGACAATATTGGAATTCTGGAAGGATCTGTATAAGGGGGGCATAATTCACATAAAAGCTTATACTGATCAAATGTCAATTTTTCACTATCGCTTTCCTAAAAAGGGGTTCTCCCCCATTTCTATTAATCACAAAGACACACAAGCTGCGAATGTACAGTGCAGAAATTAAAACTTAGAAATGCATGCTGTTATTCTGACCAAGATGTTTGGTAAACAGTGAATTATGAGTTTGGAATCATTCCAAAAAGTCTTTTTATTTTTTAATTTCATTTTGAAAGGTGCAGGCAGGAATGAAGATGAGTAGGCAGGCAGGCAGGAAGAGAGATGAGGAAGACGCATTTTATTTGTTTCCATTTAGTCGTTCATTCTGGTTTTTCCCAATGGCCCCTGGACATGAACCCAGGACTTTGGGATGTGTGTGAACTGCATCCAACCCCTACTTCACCAGGGCGCTCTCTGATTAGTGGTTTGATAAGGCCAATTAGGTCTGTAAACTAACTGGGTTGGATTTTTGTTATTTAACACTTCATTTTAAAGAAAAAGAAAGTAAAAAAAAAATTAACTCAAAAAGATAAAGAAGATATGAAAATCCTTCCCTATTGACTGCCTGGGTTTAAGTCCTGACTCTGCCTCTCTGGGTAAACTTTTATCTCTCTGTGCCTCAGTTTCCTCAATTGTAATGTGAAGAGGAATGATAAGACCCATCGTATTGGACAGCTGTCAAGGTTCAATCAGTTAATATATGAAGCTGCTTTTAAGTATGTCCACAAATTCTTTTCTGTTGTTGCCAAAAAAAAAAAAAAGAAAAAAAAAAGAAGAAGCAAAAAAGGAAGGTGCAGGCAGGCAGAAAAAGAGAGGAAGAAGCATTTTATTTTTGTGTTTGGTTGTTCATCTTCCGTGTGGTTCCTGTCCCATTTCTGGAACCCAGGTCCTTGGAATGTATGTGGACTGTACCCAGTGGACTAACCCACTAAGCCATCAGGGTGTGCCTGTCCACAGATTCTCTGACACCCTCTCTTTCATTAGGGAGAGCCTAATTCCTCACCTCTTGAGTTTGGTCAGAACTGGTAAGTTGCTTCTCACTAACAGACTATGGCAGAAGTGTTGCATTATCATCTGAAACTCACTCAGAAAATCATGAAGGCTTCTTCTTGGCTCCTTCTCTTCGATGGCTCACTCTGAGGAAGGTAGCAGCTTTTTGTGTCGGCAGTGAAGCTACCAGGGGGGAGACCCAATCCCGGAGCAACTGAGGCCTCCTGCCAACAGCCAGCACCGTGGGCACGGCCCATGCTGGATGTAGATCTTCCAGCCTCAGCCATACCCTCAGTTGACGCCGCCCTGGCCAACATGCTGATTAACCGCATGAGACACCCTCAGCCAGAACCACCCACAAAGCCGTCCCCAGATTCCTGACTATAAACTATAAACTATGTAAGCTATAGAATTTTTTTTTTTTTTATGGCACACCTCAGACCTTGAACCTCGGTCCTTAGCTTTACATGGTTTTAGCCTTAACCACCTTAGCTATCTGAGCCACTAGGGGTGTGCATAAATGTTCATTGTTTTAAGCCAGTAAGTTTTGGTGGAGATTTGCTATGTAGCAATAGATACCTAATACAATCATGCTATGAATTTAGGATAGGGCCTGACACATAGGAAGTACTATAAATGTTTTCTATTGTTGATGGTCTTTATTATTTTTGTTGCTACTGAAATACTTTATATATTTTTCACAAAAATCATACCAAATACTTATTTACGTTTTTGTATTAAAATACACGAGAAAATACATATAAGATAAAATTTACCATCTTAGCCTTTAAAAAAAAAAAGAATGGAAGAAGCATTTTCTTTTTTTTTTTTTTGTATTTAGTTGGTCATCTTGGTTGTTCCCCCACCCCTACCCCACCCCTGCCCCCCAGCCCCAGGTCATGAACCGAACTCCTCATCTGCATACTCTCTGATAAACCACCAGGGTCACCCCAGAGCGACTTTTTTTTTTTTTTTTTTTTTTTTTAAAGAAAACGTGCAGGCAGGAATGACGGGGAGTAGGCAGGCAGAAAGAGAGAGGAGGAAGAGGATTTTATTTATTTTTATTTAGTTGTTCATCTTGGTTGCTTCCTCCCCTCCCCAACACCACCTGAGACTTGAACCCAAGGGTATATGGCCTGAGCTCCTTTGGAGGCAATTCTAACCTCTGCTCCACCAGGGCACACCTCCCCGTAACTCATTTTTAGCAGTGAATTTCTCCTAAGAATAAGGGGATTCTCCCTTATAACTATAATACTGTTTAACACTTCCCGCAGTATTAATTTAACATTGATATAAAACTCTCAGGTAATTCATGGTTCATATTCAAATTTACCCCATTTTCTTAGTAATAAACTTTTTTTTAAAGGAAAGGTGCAGGCATGAATAAAGGTGAGCAGAGGCAGGCAGGAAGAGAAGCGAAAGAGGCACTTTATCTTATTTAGTTGTACATTTTGGGCCCCCCTGGTCCCCTCACTCAGCCAGGATCCTCGGGATGTATGTGGTCTGCGGCGCACGGACTTAAACACTAAACCACCAGGGCCCGCCTGACAATACACTAGATCCAGTAGAATTATCATGTTACTTTAGTAACCGTTAATCTATAACAGGCCAAACGGCTTTTCTTTTCTTTTTAAGAGAGAAAGCTTTTTTTTGTTGTTGTTGCTTTTTTTTTTGCTTTTAAGGAAGGGCGGAACAACAGGAAAAAACATCTTTATTTACCTTGGCTATTCACCTGGCCTGTGTGAACATGGGTCCTTGGGCTCTGCATGGTCTCCACACCAGACTCTCAGCCGCCTGAGCCACCAGAGCGCACCCCTAAAAAGGGGAAAGAGGAAAGAAGTAACAAGGGCAGGAAGAAGCATTTATTTATTTAATTGGGTCCCTCTCCCAGACCCCACTCCCAGTTCTTTCAAACTGAGGTCTTTGGACTTGACATGACCTGCACTTTAGCTTCTCGGCCACAGGAGGGCGCCCCGGATGGTCTTGTCTTTTTTGCTACTGTTTTGGTTTCCCAGACACCATTTGTGGAGTACAGGCCAGCTCTTTTGATGGCGTGTCGCTCATCTTGGCTTCGGCTCCTCTGTCCTCATGATTGGATTCAGATGATGCCTGCTTTTTTGGCAGCGAAACGACAGAAATGACATTGCGTCCTTCTCTACATGGTGTAATTTGTCCCCTTACTGATAATATTAGCTTCTATCAACTGGTTACGGTGGTGTCTGCCAGTCTTCTCCACTATATAAACATTTATTTTAAATATATGCATAACATTTTTTTTTTTAACAGAAAGGTACCTGCAGGAATGCAAATAAGTGAAGGTAAACAGCGGTAGGCATGCAGGAAGAGAGGAGAAATCAGCCCTTTATTGCATATTTCATTTTATTTAATTATATATATTAATTTGTAATATAAGTAATCTGTGGGACGACACCTAGAGACTAAATAAATATTCTGTTCCTCATCAAAGTTTCATCAATGGTTTAAACCTCCAAGGATGACCTTGGCTGAAATCTGGTGTTTAATCTCCAGTGTGAACAACTAAACAAAAATAAAATAAAGATGCTCCCAAATAAAGAAAAGAAAAATCAACAAGTGAGGTCGAGACGGAGAGTAGCAGGGTTTCTCGCCCAGATAAAACAGTTCTACTCGCTGCTCGTCAGCGGTGCCGCGGGGCGCCCCTCCTGCCTGCCATCTGCCAGGCTCTCTGGCTGAGTCCGCTGCACTTGGAGACGCCATCTGCTCTGTCTGGGAGTGGGGCCGGTGCCAGCTTTGGCTTCTGGACTCTTGGCAGGGAGCCCCAGAACCCTGCGGGGAGGGAACTCTGGCGGCCCCACATCTGGAGGGAATCTTTCCGTTTGCCTAACTGGAACCGGTCCATCTGGGACTGAGATAAAGGATTTCTGGGAAGCTTCCATCCAGTGTAAGCTGGTGGGCTCCCTGAAGGAGAAGGCCTGCGGGCCAGGGAGAGGGCCCTCATCAGAGAGGTGGGGATAGATGTAAATAATAGTATTCACAAGCCCTCAAACGTTTGGAGTGCTGACTTTGCGGGGCCTGCGGTAAGTAAACGTTGGACATTTACATTGCACCTTATCTAAGCGCTTTGCGGGTGTTATCGCAGCTAAGAGAGCAGAAGCTGTCACCTCACTTCACAGTGAAAGAAATTTGAGGTCCAGAGAGGTGATGCCACTCCCAGAGGTCACACAGCGGCGCTTAGAAGAAGCTGGAAAGCAACTCAGGTCTGCAAGGGTCCAAACGCGGATTACAACTACCAGCTGTTCCATCACCCCCGCCCAGCCCCCGCCCCTTTCCCCCACCTTTTGCACCTGCTTCTCCCCTCCTCGCGCTCCCCTGGCCTGCAAGGAAGCCAGGCCTGGGGTACGTTCTGCGGATCTGCTACCCGTCGTTTACCTGCTAAATGAGCACGCATCGCTGAACCTCAGTTTTCCAATCTGCAAAACAGGGACAGCAGCAGAACTCCGGAGAGGAATGGGCTCTCTGGAGCGTGCAGAGCGGCTCCTACCCGCGGGGCTGGGGTAGCCTGCGCTCCGCGAACGCGAGGCACCTTCCCACCCTCTCGGTGTCCTTCCTCCTGTGGACACCGGGACAATAAGTGATCGTGCTTCTTAGGTTGTTGGGAGGAATAACTGTGACCGTGGGTATGCAAAGCACTTAGAGCAGTGCAGATCGCAGTGTTGCAGGTGTTACCACTGGGCAGGGGCGGAGTGGAGGCGGGGCCAAGCCTGGAGGGCCCTGCCGACTGGGGCGCCCCCGCCTCCGCCCCGCAGCGCGCGGGCCGGGTTCGGGCTGGGGAGGGTAAGGGCCCGCCGGTCCCCGAAACCCCTGCCTGCATCCCCCGCACGCTCCCGGGCTGAGGTCTGCCTTCAAGGCCAACCCGCCCGGGCCTCCGCGGAAGGCGGGGCCTGTACCCGGAGCCCCGCCCCGTGCCCGCCCCCGCGCGCTGCGGGCCGGGGGCGCCCGGGGGAGCTGAGCGCCGGGACCCGGCCACTGCTAGGCCTCGGCCCCCTGGGAGCGACGGGCTCCAAAGTTCCCCGATCCCTGCGCGGCAGGGTTGGGGCGGGTGTCGGTGCAGGAGGCCCAGCAGGTCCCTGGTCGGGCCTCGGCGGTGGTGAGTGAGGGTGAGGTGCCGGCACCGCCTCTCCCCAGGTCCAGGCGTTGGGGTCGGGGAGGCAAACCCTGGGCGAGAAAATCTGTTCAAGCCAGGTTTGGAGTGAAGACCGAAGGCTTTTTGTGGTCTCGGGGCTTTGTGGTGTATTGGGGTGTTATGGGAGAGGCGTGCAAAAGTGGGTTCTGGTAAATAGGAGGTGTCGGGGAGCTGGTGAGCGCACAGAGAAACGAGTAGGGTGGAGTAGGGGGACGTGGGCCTGGTGCTGGGGCAGGTGTGCAATGGAATGGGTACGGGGCAGTGCGAATGTGGCATATGGGGGGTCTGTGCGGAGAGGGTTAGTGTGCAGGGAGGAGTGTGTAAGAAGGTTGGGGCCACCAGAGGGGATTTTGTGGGAGCTGATGTTGTTTGGGGCAAGTGTGCAAGGAGTCCCTTAGGGGACCAATGCGTGTGTGTGGGGACATAGGTTTTCAGTGTGCAGACTTGGGGGACAACAGGAATGTGGCTTAGAGTGAAGTGCAAACGTAATTAGGGGTGGGGTAGGGGGAGAGCGATGGGTGTCTAGGGTGTGAGGTTCATGGAACAAGTAATGTGTGGTTTGGGCTAAGTGTGCAAAGGGTATGCAGCTTTTGCTTGAGGAGAGAGAAACTCGGCATTGAATATCCAGACTCCAAAGTTCTCTTCACAGCTGGGGCCGGCTTCTTTTACTGTCTGGGCCTCAGTTTTCTCATCTGTAAAATGGGTCTGAGGGCTGAGCTAATTAGTCTCTTCTGGAAGAGTCAGGAAGCACAAGGGTGAGACTTATAACTTGTCTTTTTCTTTCCCCTTTCCTCAGGAGAGGCCTCTGGGAACCCCTCCCCATCCATGGACAACCCCAGTCTTCGAGAGCTCCAACAGCCTCTGCTGCGGGGTGCAGGCTGCGACCCCGCTGTGCAGAAGCCCAGTGAGGCAGAGCTGGGGCCCCCCTTTCAAGAGACAGCCTTTGCGGAGTCCCTGAGGGGTTGGCCGTTCCTACCACCACTTCCCTCTGTGAGCGCTGGCCTGGGGGAGCCGGGGTCCTTGGACCCTGAGGTAGGACGGGAGGTCTTGGCAAAGGGGAAAGGGCTGGAGGTGAACCCAGCTGTAGTTAACACCTGGCAGGCTGGCCCCTGGAGGATCTGCCTTTGGCCTAGAATATCTCTTCCCTGTTGCAGGGGGCTTTCTGGATTTGCATTTGGTGTTGCCTGTGAGCTCACTTCTTTTTGAAAGGAAAGCTGCAAGCAGAAAAGAAGGTGAGCAGGCAGGCAGGCAGGCAAAGAGAGGAAGAAGAAACATTTATTTAGTTGTTCATCTTGGTTTCCCCAACCCAGGCTCTTGACCCAGGGACCTTGGCATGTATGTGGGCTGCGTCCAGTGACTTTTTCCACTTGGCCACCAGGGCACCCCCCCTCACTTCTTTCTATTCCCTTTTCTCTCCAGGTCTGTCTGCTGTCTTTGCCCCCTCACTTTGAGCACACTGTGTCTTCCCTCTGCTTTCTGACTCTCCTCTCTGTCTGTTCATCTGTCCACAACCGACACACCTCTGACCTCAGTTGGCTCTGTTCCTCTTTTTCAAATGGTCACTTTTTATAATTTCTGCCTTGTACATATTGTCACACTTGTCTTTTATTTCTTAAAATGTAGTTTTCCTGTTACTATTACTGTATAAGAAGTAACTACAAAACTTAGCTTAAAACAGCATCTCCTGGTTTCTGTGGGTCAGAAATGTGGGAAGAGCTTGGCTGGGTGGTGACTGGGTGATTCTGACTCAGGTTGGAGTCCACCAGTGGCTGGACTTGGAAATCAGGGCCTGAAGCAGCTGGGGCTGGCTGGGTCTCTCTCTTCATGTTGTCTTGGGGCTTCTGCGTAGGTCTCCCAATGAGGGTGGACTGGCGCTTCCTCCCAGCATGGCAGCTTCAGGGCGGTCGGGCTCCTGAGGTGCCTCTTTCTTCTACATGAGGGTTTTTGCAAAGCAGCAGCTGCCTCACCTTGTCTGACTTTGGCTTGGAAACCCTATGGCATTTCTTCTCCCATGGTCAGTCAGTTACAAGTTAGCCAAAGCCTGCCCAGACTCAAGGCAAGGGGACAGACTTCACCCCCTGATGGAAGTGCACTGATCACACTGTAAGAAGAGCATGTGGGCTGGAAGAGATTGTTGTGACCATCTTCAGAAAATACAGCCTGCCACATCATGGCAGAAAGTATCCCTTTGACATTCATGTACCTGATTATTCCATCGAGGATTTTAAGGGGCTTTGCATTTCTGCTAGTTCTCATTCACGGTTCCCTGAGTGTCTGATTATCTCTGACAACATGCTGGTCATTGTATTTGAAACGTTACTTTTGGGAAGATTATTTTGAGTGACAGTACCTTCATGAAGAGAGAATCTGATTGCTTCTGTCAGTCACCTGGGTTACCTGAATCAGTTACCAGTTAGAGATCACTTTCAATCTAGTTTAAGGTTTGAATGAAAGGTTACTTTTTCTAGGCTTGGCAGATGCCAGGAGGGCAAAAGTGACCTGTCACACTCACCCTGGTTGTCCACTTCAGGGCTGACCATACTGCTGCACTAACTCCTTAAGATCTTCTGAATTCTGATACAGGATTTTAAAAGAATATTTATTCTTCAAATATAGACTGTAGTTTCAACAGGCAGGTTCCTAGTAAGTTAGGTCACCAGTTACCTCCGCTAATCTCCACCTTTCTGCAGGTTCCTGTCCTGATCGTGTCTCGACTTCAGAGGTTTATAATTGCAGCGTTCCACGGTGGGACCTGTGAATAACTTGCAATTGAATTCAAACCTGGGTGCAGATGGAACTTTTCTCTGGAGGCAGGATCTACAGCGTCCCTTCATCCAGGACGTAGGAAAGTCAAGAGCCGAGCTCAGGAACTGTGTTCTCTGTGGGCTCTGCGGACTGCGGGGAGGAGAGCACTGGGCTAGGGAACATGGTGTGATGCCCACTGGGCCATCCTCTGCCCACAGGATGCACAGTCCAGCGACAGTGACTCGGACTGGGATGGGGGCAGCCTTCTCTCGCCACTCCTGCCCCATGACCACCTGGGCTTGGCTGTCTTCTCCATGCTCTGCTGTTTCTGGCCCGTGGGCATCGCTGCCTTCTGCCTGGCCCAAAAGGTCAGTATGCGTGTGGGCCTGGGAGAGGGCTGGCTAGAACCAGAGAAAAATGCACTTGAACCTGAGAGAAAAGAGGAGCTGGGCCTGGGGAGAAGGGAGATGGAGAGAAGGACTATGTAGAAACATTCAGAGGTGAAAGGTGTTTCCGAGGGCAGCCCAGGGAGGTGGTGAACCCAGATCCTAGGGTGCCTGCTGCTGAGAGCGTGGCCAACCGTGTCACCGCCCTGTGCCTCATTTCCGCCTGTGGGTCGGGGAGGCAGGCGCACCCCGAGTTATCGCTGACTCTGGTCAGAACTGCTGCAGTAAAGCAAGCCACACACATTTCTTGTATTTCCTAGTGCACCTAAGTTGCTTACACTAGACTGCAGTCTATGAAGTGTGCACACTTAATAGGTTCCAATGCTCCTACTTTAAAAAGCAGCAATTTTAAAATTGCTCCAAAACGCTGACGGCCAGCCGGTGTGTTTTGTTTTGTGGACGCAGAGTCTTAGAAAAAACGCAGGATCTGCTGAGTGCGGAAAGACAAGGTGTGCCCGTATGTCCTACTTCAGGGTCCTGTGAGGGTCAAATGACCTCTGGGCCACTGTGACAGAGGTGTACTAGTCAGTCATTGCCCTTAATACCCAAGTGTGTCTGCCATATCCCGTCTGGGGAACATGGGGTGGGTGGGGAGGGCTGGGGAAGGGGCGGGGTGTGGGCGGTGAGGGGAGTCACTGCCTCCCACCCCGTCACCTCCACAGGCCAACAAGGCTTGGGCCGAGGGGGACATCCTGGGAGCAGGGGCTGCCTCCCGCCGCGCCTTCCTGCTGGGGGTCCTGGCCATCGGGCTGGGCGTGTGCATGTACGCAGCTGCCCTGGTGACTCTGGCTGCCTACCTGGCCTCCCGAAACCCGCCCTGATCGCCGCTGTGGCCGCCACCGCGAACCCAGAGGCCTGCAGCCCAGCGCGTCCGTCCGGCAGGCTGCGTGGAGAACTCCGATGGACGAAGCGGTGACCGGAGTCAGCAGTGAGCTGGCCGACACCGTCCTCTTCCTGTGGCTGCAATGTGAGATTAAACACCAGACGTTCTTGCAGCCAAACCCTGTCTGTCTGTGTTAGGGAACGTGGTCGGGTGGGGACGTGAGACCAGGAAGGAGCGGGCCAGGGTGACATGCTGTCCCTTGGTGCTCTCTGACCCCTCAGAGTCAAAGAAGGTGAATCCCAGGGACAGAGGGCATGTTGTCTACAGTGGTCAGCAGGGAAGGAGTGGGTCCTCAGCATCGTGGCCAGAGTGACTTCTTTGGTCCTCACTCTCATCTGCAAAATGGGACGACTTCCCCCACCCTGGAGCCACGCTGAGGACCGTACGGATCATTCACGTGAATCAGTCACTCTCTGAGCCCTCTCTGCAGCGAGCGGCAGAAGTCCACCATCTTGTCTTATGTGACAGCAGGGAAGATGGAAGAAGAACTGGATTCGGGCTCAAATGGATGTTTGCTCTCCATTGCCTGGGCGTCCTCCTGTTGGCTTTTCTGCACAGGATCCCTCTTGGTCCCCAGAAGTCCTCCTTTCCAGGTACCCTCAGTGGCCAGCCCGGGGGCAAGGGGCCCATCAAATGGTCAGAGATGGAAGGGACCAGGCCTTAAGGCACCGGAGTGCTGGCACCTGGGAAGGCAAGTCACCTGCCAGGAGTGCTTGGCCAAGGCGCGCAGTATTCAGTGCCTGGGGTGACATGGGGTGTCTTCCCACTCCAGTCAGTGCCATTCCAGTGGGTCACACCAGAAGAAAGCACTACCCCTAGGTGGCATCCCCATGGGCACCTCACGGAGCATCATTTCAGGCTAAAGGCAGATATTCCCTTCTGGTTTCTGGGGATGGAGACGCCTGCCCAAGAGGCCGTTGTGGAAGCCTTAAGCTCACTCAGGCATGTGATGCTCAGAGCAGACGGCCTGCCGTCTGGGATCTTCACTGCAGACCCCCAAGTGTCTGTGGCCAAGAGGACCTGGTGATCATGTGGCCCAGCTGTGGGACAAACGTATGTTCCTGCTCCTGTCCACCAACCCTGAGGGTGGGGAGCAAACAGCACCCCTTGTTCCTCCACACGCCCCTCGGAGGTGCCGTCACCCGTGACTGAGACAGGGACCTCGTCCAAGAGCCGCAGTCTGGAGTGCCGGCATCTCCTGCGTCTGTCTCAACAGCAAGGGCTCTGGGACTGGGTGTCCGAGGGGGACCTTGTTCTACTGCTGAGTAGCTGGTGACATCTGGCAGCTAAGTGGCTTCCAAGCCCGTTTCCTCATCTGAAAACAGGGACTAAAGTATCAGCCCGACCTCTCGGGTGGTGAGCCTGTCCAAGCAGCTCTGAGCCGGAAGCCTCTGGAGACCACGAGGCCCAGCACGCAGGCTGCTCCCTCCCAGCACCTCCCTCTCCTGCTGTTGCCCACTGGCTGCCGCTGGCCCTCCACGCCCCAACAATCTCTGCTCTGGGTCTGCCCCCCACATCCACGTGCGCACGCCCTGGCCTTGCCTGGCCTCCCCTGCTCCATGAAAGCCTCCCGGATGGATGGATTAAATTCACCCTCTGCAGACTCTTGCAAATCCCACTCTTTATTGTCCATCGCATCGACCACCATCTGACATACGTTTCCTGTGTCCATTACCCACAGGTCCTCAAACCCGGGTCCTCAGCCCCTCAGGCCTGCACATGGTGGTGCAAACCTGCTCGCACAAGCCACTCCTTCAGTCACCCTGAAGGCCTAGGGGGTTGTGTCCCTGGGAGCGGGGGCTTCAGCCTGGCACTCGGCAGTCACTCGGGCACAGGGGACAGGAAAGGCAGGCCGGGCCGCTGGTTTGTTTCTCCGCTGGAGGTGGAGGGTGGCGGCAGCGGGAGGCGGTGGCCCGGAGCCTCAGCTCTTGGAGTACCGCCTCTGCAGTGAGTGTCGGTAGAAGCGGAAGACGTGGTGTGCGGCGGCCTGGGCTGCAGCCAGACACTGCTGGAGCTGGGGGAATAGACGGTCATTGCTGGGACCCGGTCCCCACCCACACATCCTGGCTGGCTCAAGGGGTCCCTGAATCCTGCCAATCAGTTCCCAGAGCCCCCAACCCTACCGCTGCCCCTTCTTCACCAGCTGCCCTCCGCCCCTCAGCGGAGGCAGGTGGCCAGAGGGGGATTCCAAGGGCGTTTCTTTCCTCCCCACTCAACGGCTTCCTTGTAGAGGGGAAGAAAGGAAACAGAAAGCCAGGGCTTCAGGAGTCAGACCCCGGCAGCTCCAGGACCTCATACCAATGGGATCAGGCATCCTGACACCCGGCAGAGCCCGACCTTGGAGAGTCCGAGAACCCTGAACTTCATGGGACTGGAGAGACCTGGGATGTAATACAGCCACAGAACCCGCGGCTCAAAATATTCTTAAAAGCCATGAAGTTGGCGCCCCCAGATCTTTACTGCCACATCCCCTTGATTCACAGGTCAATTCAAGGTTGGAAATGCTCTCGGGGACCATCTGGCCCAACAGCTCCCAATCTGTGCTCCACAGACCCTGATCCTGGAGGGCGCGCTCTGAGCCGGGAACTGGGCGCCTGCAGCTGCCCCCACCCGATTTCAACCCAGTCTCCTCTCTTCCAAACAAAGTTGATTCCCCTTAAAATCCCCCCAAGGTTCCTGGGGGATTTTTGGAAACTCCTTCCATTTACTGACAGCGATGCAAAGGGGCTCTCCTGTAACTGTGTGGGCGGGAAGGACGGCTTTGCCCCCCCTGCACTGGTACCTCGGCATCAGTGTAGAGCCCCCTGGTGGTGGACATCAGCAGCTTCTGATCCACGCTGTCCAGGGCAAAGGTCAGGACTGCTCCCGCCTCCTAGGGACCAAGGGAAGGAGGGGGCCCTGAAACTCTCCCCTTGGACACAATCTCGGCTGGTCCCATGAGGACTTGCCTTCCCCGGCCAGGCACTCAAGAACCGAGTGCCCCGCAGGTCTTCAAATATTAGCTTCCTTATGACGTTGAGGAGAAAAAAAGAAATCCCCAGCCGCATTAATGGAAAGGGATTTGAGGTCCTGGCTTCATTATTTGTTGCTTTGCTTAAGTCAGTTTCTCAATAATCTACCCCAGTTAAGTGAGGACTGACTGGTTTTCCCGTCCCTCCCCTTCCCTGCTTCTGCCCTGCCTTTGGTGGGACTGCTCCCCACGCGACTCCAGCTGCGTGCTTCCATCGGGGGCCCCGCAGGGCACCCAGGCCACCTCCCTGGGGCCTCCCAGCCCCTCCCTCGCTCTCTACTGTGGGGACTGGGAGTTAGATAACTGCTGCCCAGACTCGTTGTGGGTGAGACTCTGGACTAATGTCACAGGTCCCTTCTCCGGGCACCCTCACCCCGCTTCTGCCCCTTCAGCCCTTACACCACCGCTGTAGCGCGTTGCGTGCATTCGGTCCCCCAAGTGGTTTCTGCTTTCCTGACTGGATGTAACAGAACAGACAGAGCCCCACGGCACTGCGAACGTGGGCTGACGAGGAAAGCACTGTCCTCTGCCTCCCCGTTGCTTTTGAGCCCCTTCAGAGGGAAGCAGCGGCCTCGGGCAGAGGCTGGCCACGGAAAAGCCGGCACTGAGAAAGGAAGCAAGGTAGGCCTGAAGGTGTTTGCAGCCAGTTTTAGCTATAAGCGTGGTACTGAATGTTAATAAACTCCTTTGCTCAAGCAGGTCTGAGCCAGGTTTCCTGATAACCAGACCAGAGCTTGCCAGCGGGAATGAGGTGCTTTGAACTGACAATTCAGGAGAAGCAAGGCCTAGAGGAAGACAGTGCCTACCCCTGGCCCTTCATCTACCTCCCTGGCCAGCATACCTACCTTTTCTTGCTTGGCTGTCGGGTCCAGCACCAGAGTCCCATCAGTGTACAGGGCACAGGTGATTCCACAGAAGAGGGCCCTCATGGGGACACCTGCGTCCACCAAGGCCATGCAGGCGGCATTCAGGCAACAGGCCAGGAGCTGAGTGCCACGGGAGTGGTTAAGGAGTTTCGACTATTTCCTCAAGTCTTTCCTTGCGGAAACTGGGGGCCCAGTTTTGGAACCAGTCAGTCCTTTCTCTGCCGCTGACCCTCCACGACTTCCCCTCTGAGCTTTAGTTCCCTGTGATGTGGGCGTCACCACAGTCCTTCCCTCCTCCCTTCCATGAAGGGTCTGTCCAGTGTAGGCCCGTGACCTGCGAGGCCCTCTAGAAACGTGCTTCTGGTCTCTCTAGACAGAGCTGCTGTCCTGACTGCTCCACCGGCTCAGGGTCCCCCCAAGTGCACCTCTCCACCCACGCTGGGGACAGAGCGGCGGTCAATGGCACAGGCAGAGCAGTCAGAAAGGTCTGGTTCTGAGTTCTGCCTCTGCTGCCTTCTTGCTCTATGTCCTGGCCAGTGGCCCCCTGCCTGGGCCTCCGCTTCCTCGCCCGAAATGTGGGAACACCAGAAGGCCCACCCTTCTGCCAGGGGCCGGGGGCTCCAGCACCAGACGGCCTGGGTTCCAGTCCTGATTCTGCCACTTCCCAGACAAGTGAACTAACCTCGCATCAACTCAGTTTCCTCTTCTGAATGAAGGGATTATAATGCCCCTACTTTTCACACTGTGTGGATTAAATGAGCAGATATGTGGCAGGTGCTCAGAAGAGTGCTGGGCATACCGTGAGCACTCAAGCCATGTTTGTTATTTCCCTTTGACAAGCTGGTGCCTGGTAAGTGTTTGGAGGTCTCCTGGCTGGCAGGGAGGGCAGACAAGGCTATCAGCCAGGGAGGCAACCAGGTGATGTCCTACAGGCCTGGGGAAGGATACAGAGCCAGCATCGCTGACAACCTGCAGCACCACGGTAATGGAGGTGCGGGGGTGCAGCGCTCCCAGCACCACCGCCTCACATGTGTTCCTGATCAGCCGCTCCCGACTCTTCTCTGCTACACCTGGGGAAATACGGTGGGGGAGCGGGGGTCAGGTGTCCCTTCCATATGCACCCCCCAGTCCTCTGGAGACCTGCGGTCTTAGCCTGGGCTGGTGCAGAGCTCTGCATGGAGGACAGAGGACTGGCGGCCCCCCATCCCACCTCACCACCTCCTCCAGCACCCACAGTCCCTTGAGGAGGGACAACTGAGATTTCCCCTGCCGTGTTGTTGTCTTCTCCCACCCTAGTGGACCCAGGTCCCCAGGAGTGAGGAGACCAGAGTGCAAGCTGGATAAACAGGTTTATGGAAAGAGGGGAGTTGGAGCTAGGAAGGAGGGGGCCGGATTCAGAGAGACAAAAAGACAGAAATGAAGGAGCCAGGCCACAGGTCCCAGGACCTCTGGAGACCCTGCTGAGCTCAGTTACCAGGCAGCCCGATCTTCGGCCTCAGGATCACTTCAAGCGTGGCCTTGTTGAAGATCTCTTTGCTGACCTTCACCTCGGCAGGCCCGTACACCCCAGCCAGGACGGAGGTATCCCCTGGGTAGACAGCATGGACAGTCTCACTATATCTTCCCGGTCTCTGGATCCCAAGCACCCAGCAGTATGGACCTGAGCCAGGGGTGAGGGCTCCCCTTAGCACCCCCACTCCAGCCCACCACTGTTGGCAGTGATTCTTTGAGCACTAGCTTCACTCCTCTGTCTCAGTTTCCTCATCTGCGAAATGGGGATAACAACAGTACCTTCCAAGAGCTTGTAAGTATGAACTGAGATAATCATGCAAAACACACAGGATGCTGCCTAGTTTCTGCTGAGCGCACAATAGACTTCAGCTAATAGTATTCACTCAACTGGGAAGTTCTAGGAACAACCTTCCTCCCCCTTATGTAGTTGGTTTCCACTTCCTGCAAAACTTTCCTAGCTTAGCGGTTAGCCCTTAGTCTTTCTTCCCTCAACTCAGCATAGATATCTGGGGGTGGGAGGAGTGGGGCTTGTCTCCCACCTATTCCCTAGACAGGTATGATGGGAGGTAGGGAAGTAAGCACTGGGTCTGGGATAAAGGCAAATTCTAGCTTCTAGTCCTATGTGCCTTTTCCTAGCTCTGCAACCTCCAGTGATTCTGTTCACTTCTCTGGGCCTCCACTTACCCATCTGCAAAATGAAGAGACTGGACTAGAACAGTGGTTTCCAAGCTTTTCTGAGCACAACTCCCAGTAAAAAATACTTTTAACAGTGGGACTCAGAACTCACATCTATGCTCGTGTAAATGGCACAAAGGCCTCACAAAACAACGCTTAAAAAAAAAAAAAAAAAAAGGACCACGGTCCTTGGGCTTTATGTGGCCTGCACCCCAGCGTCTTAGCTCCTGGACCCACAGAACAAGGCTCACTATTAAAGCTTGAGCATTAAAGGAAGGCACCAGCCCCCAAAATAACCAAAAATTGGTTATTTTTACAGGAAGGTGGGGATAGTTGCAGGCAGGGTGAGCTTTCAGTTGCTGCAATTTACTCAGTCCTAAGACCTCATTGACACAGAGTCTGTCAAGAAATCCATTAAAATGTTAATAAAAAACATTAGACAAAACAATATGGGGGGAGGTGGGGGACAAATGGTGATGGTGGCGGAGCCCACTGGACAATGGTGAGGAACACTTGGTGACGTGGTGGAGGGCAGTGTGTTGACATATATATGAGGAATGGGGAACCTATACATATAAACTTACTTGAACGTGTAAAAAGTATAAAATAAATTGGGTGATAGAGGAAGAAACAAAAGAAAACAATATGAGGATGATTATCAGAAAAGACTGAGAAAAGGGCCTAGGGTCAAAAGGCACCACCAGGAATGACTGAGACAAAGGCCCCCAAGAATCCGGCCCAAAGGCCACACAACGAAGCCTCCAGCACAAATTCGCATCACCCGTGCCTTTCTGAATGTCCTTGTCCTATCAATTTTGAAGTATCTGTTCTCATGGAGAACGCTGCTGCTCTCTCATTCCTAGGAGCATCCACCAGGGTGGAGAGATCGTCTCCCTTTTCGACGGGAAAACAGCTGGAAAGCTGCCATACTCAGCAGCAGAGATCCAGGCAAGAAGCCCTGCACCAGTTCAGGAGGAACTGCCTGCTAGTATCGGCGGCAGAGATGGCCACTCCTTCGCGCCCAAAGAGATACCACCCGGGTGGAGGTGGTCCAGGCCACACTTACCCGGGTTACGTTCCTACCTTGCAAGAAAGAGGCAGAGCCATCCGGCCGAGACAGCAGGTTCTGCTCGCAAGCAAAATGCCGGAGGCTGCAGCCAGGGGCCTGAGGGCCGGACTCGGTTCCAGACTCAGTACCGACCTTGGCGTCAGTTTGCATGGCCACTCGCAGCTCCACAGACGTCACGTGCTACTGGGACCGCAGTTTCCGCCCGGAAGCGCGCTCTGGCGTATCACTGAGTAACCAGGGCGCATGCGTCGATCTGGAGGCCTTAGAATGGCGCCTGCACGTGGCTCTGCGTTTACTAACAACTTGGCCACGCCCACCCAACTGGGCACTTCAGGACAGCTATTGGACAGTAGTGGCGATGGGGCGGGCCTTGGCATAGGTTTGTCCTACCCGAGGCCCCCGGGTCCTAAAGGCTTGACTCTCTAGTAACGTTGCCCTCTTCTTGGCCTGTAACAGAAACAGCTACTACGAGGCGATCAGAGTAATTTTCGGGAAGCTAGATTGCTCAAATACACATATATGTATTCTATAGCTAGAAGTACTGGTATTAGGTGGTTTCTTGTCTAGAGTGGTGCTGATATTTGAGTCAGGCGCGTACAGGGGCAGCTGTCAATCTAGCCGCGGGGAGGGGCGGATGTCCGAGGAGTCGTCAGTCAAGATGGCGGTGGCGGCTGCAGCGGCCAGGGTCCGGGGGCCGAGTCGAGGCCTGTGCCAGGCTGGTCTCTTGTTCCTGCGGCGGCTCGGAGCTCGCGGGCTGACTAGCTCTGTGAGTATCCGAGGCTCCAGGGGATTTTCTCCAGGGAGTGGGCATAAGGATGACACCGCTGCCTTCAGCGGGGGGGGGTCCCTGTGCAGATTGACGGCAGGTTTGGCACTGAAGGTCGGACAAGGGCCGGGAGAACCACTTGGAGAGGACACTCAAGGGAAGAACCTCCACTTCCTTAGGAGAGGAAAAGCAAGGCACCTCCTCTCTGGATCCCGAAGGAAGGAGACAAGTTGAAAAGAGGGAGCGGGGGTTCTCTCATTTGCCACCGATCCGCAGGGAAGGAAGGCGAGACCTTTTGCCTTAGGGCTGTTGTGAGAATTAAATATGTAGAGTGCTAAGAACTGGGTCTGGCATGTGATGAGGCCATAGATGAGGTTGGAGAGTGAATCTTAGTAACAGGGAGACGTTTTTCTGGGTAAAGATCTCCCTTTCAAAGAGGAGAAAGAGATCGTGGGCTTTTAGAGTGCTCTGTATTTCTTTGCTCCAATTCTGATTTTTAAAATTTATTGCATAAAAAAGTGTTTTGATCCTGTGTTCTGTGATCAAATTTATCAGTTTTGGTCACTTTATAGAGGAGATGACAGTAAATATTTGCTGAATTAATGAAGGGAAAAGAGGAGAGAGAGAGAGATCCAGACAAGGCACCTTGCCCACATATTTTACAAGCATTTGAGAAATGCCTTGTTTCTTGTCAAAGCGGTCATGTTTTCTTTCTGTTGATGCTGCTAACTGGCAAGTTCACGCAGCAGAAGTGTAGCTGGAAGTCCCTTTTTTGAGGGAGAGAGGCAGTGGGCTGTAGAAGACTGCGGGCAAACTTCACAGATAGGAGAACAGTGGTTAGGTGGTTCTGAAGCTAGATCGTGTGAGTTCCTATCCCTGATCTCTCACTTTCCAGCTGTGTAGCCCTGGGTAAGGAACTGCTCCCCTCTGAACCTAATTTCCTCCTCTGTAAAATGGTATCAGCGGTCACTTGATTTATTAAGTAGGTAAAGTGCTAAGAGTTGGATCTGGCATAAGAATGTGGTCTGCTGTGGAAAACAAGGATGGAGGGAAGGGGCAGAAACTGTGCTTGGAAATGGGAAGAAGAAAGGAGGTGACCTGGCAGAGGGCTTGGATTGAGCAGGACCTCGCAGGGAAATCTGTGAAGATGTTGGTGGGTTATGTCCAACCCTCTGATTTCCAGTCCATTATGACAGAAGATGGACTCTGTGAAGAAGCTCTGGGTAGGGGAAGAAACAGGAGGAAGGTGAAGCGAATGGGTCAGGCCTGAGGTATGGGGACCTAGAAAGGGAGTCACTTGAAGCAGGTAATTGTGGAAAAGCGCCTGGAGCAGGAGGGGGGTGGGGCAGTCGCCTGCCTTTGGTTTGTTTTGTTCTCTCTGCTTTTTTTGGACCTATCTGATCCTCTCCACAGCTGATCTCAGATCCAGGAGCCCATTGGCTGGACCAGTGGGGCGGGAGCGGGGGTGGACTGGGGCACCTAGTTGGGAAAGGTCATTTATAGCTGATTAAATCTGCTTCTTTCCTGGCTCAGTCTCTGCTGCCTTTACCTCTTGCCTCTCCTCCAGTTTTTGAGGGAGCTTTTCTGGAAGAAAGTCTAGAAAGTCTTTCAGAGTTTCTGCTTTTTATTTGCATAGTTGTAGAGTCCCTGTCTTTTCTCCCCACTTTGATTTTTATTTCTCCTACTTATTCTAAAATTTAAAAAAGAAAATACTTTTTTTTTTTTTTAAGTGGTGTAGTAACATTTAGTCAGAGGAGTCAGGCCTGTCCATAGAACTTTGGTAATAACGGGCGTGTTCTATCTCTCTGCGGCTCAGGCCGCTAACTTCCTGTGGCTGCCTAGCACTTGAAATGTGGCTGGTGTGACTGAGGACCTGAAGTTTTCTCTCTCTTGCTCTTTTTTTTTTTTTTTTTAATAGGAAAATGCAAGCAGAAATGAAGGCGAGCAGAGACAGGCAGGAAGAGAGAGGAGGAAGAAGCACTTTATTTTATTTAGTTGTTCATTTTGGTTGTCCCCCAGCTCAGGGATGTAAATCTGGGTCCCTGGGTTGTATGTGGACGGTGACAGCTGAAGGCAGCTGACCAGACTGGTACGCCAGTTTTTTCCTGTTTTAACTTCAGCGAATTTAAAGTGAAACGACCACGGTGACTGGCAGCTGCCGTGTCGGGTGGTGCTTGCCTTCGCCCTGCTGCCAGGAGGCTTGCCTGACTTCTGCCTTGCTCACTTTCCTCCAGGTGCTAGCACACGTTTAACGCTCAGGGAGCAGAGGAGGAAGGAAAGTCAGTTGTCTGGAAGGAAGGAAGGAGACGTGCAGTTTCTCCCCAAGAAGCAACCGGGACTCCAGCCAAAGCACTTTGCTTCTCTGGCCACAGCCTGTGTGGGCCCCTGCCCTGCTGGATGTCAGGAGCTCCTGGAGCTCGGTCTGTGTGAATTATCAGTGGTTGTCTTTCTCTGATCCAGCTGTTCAGGCGGCCTGCAGACGGACTCAGTGCCCGGTGCATATTGCAGTGTGAATAGACATCATGGCTGATCTCCTGACTCGGGTCCGTCTCTCTGAGCTGATGTCTTTAGGGAATTCAGCCATTTTGCACTGCCAACTTACACCCGTTATTATTTTTAATACAACCACACTGCAAGGTATAGACTGGTAGTTTTCTCCTCTACAAGGGAGGAAACTGAGGCCTAGAGAAAGGAGATTTTATCTGGGAGCTCTTGACTCCAGAGTCTTAGTTTCTTTCCACAGTACTAAGGTGCTGAGAGGAGGAGGGCTAGGGCTTCATTCAAGTCTTGCAACATTCTGCTCAGTGCAGTCCTGGTGTGATCACCGGCCCCTGCTGGGCTGGTGAGATGGGAAGCTGTCTTGGGAAGAGCTGGCCTCAGCCCCCACCGTGCCCTTCCCTCCCTTCGTCTCAGCCTCACCAACCCTTTGTCCCTTCCTTGATGAGCCCCCCTCACCTGGAGGGATTTGTTCCATTTGATGTCACTCAAAGATCCCTTCCTCAGAGAAACTTCCTAATCCCAATGCCTTCTCCATCTATAAAATGGTAACAGTAGTCATTCCTTCCTTGGACAGCTGTGGTGAGGATCAAAGACAATGGTTCTTAGGGTGTGTCCTGGTGGAGCAGCGGTTGGGTCAGTTGCTGGGGAAGGAGCAGGCCACATACCCCTGGGTTGGAGTCCCAGGCCCAGGAGGAAGTAGCCAGTGCGAACAACTAAATAAAAATAAAATATAGATACGTCTTTCTCCTCTTTCTTCCTGCCTGCACTTTCCTTTGGGGAAAAAAGGGGGGTTCTCAGGAAGCTCTTTATGTTTACCATGTGCTGAATAAGGGCTGAAGAAGTGGGGGCT
The DNA here is from genome assembly GCA_004363575.1 of Solenodon paradoxus. NCBI lineage: Eukaryota > Metazoa > Chordata > Mammalia > Eulipotyphla > Solenodontidae > Solenodon > Solenodon paradoxus. The sequence goes on from RJWH01003470.1 coordinate 121,294, forward strand.
GCTGTTGTCAGGACAGCAAATCTGGTGCGGCTGTGACTAATGCAGGGAAGGGAAGCCCTCCTTGGGCCTCTCCGCCTCGGCTGCCTGGGAGCATCTTGTTGCTGAAGGCCCTGAGCCCCAGAGGCCAGAGCAAACCCCCGACTCCTTAACCAGGTCTTTCAGGAGGGAAGGGGAGGCGATTCAGGGGCTCAACTGCGTCGTGCTGTGCAGTAGGCTGGCCTCAGCTGAACCCATCTTTCTCTCCTACCTCTGCAGGCATGGTGGTCAGGGCTCCTGGCTGTGTGCCTAAGTCACCACCCTTGTGACTCCATGCCCTTGGTTAAGTCATTCCACCTCGGGGCCAGCCTGCTAGTGGAGGTGGCACAGTGGCGTCGCCTCCCTGGCTGCTCTGCAGGTCGCTTAGTGCCTTGGGCTGTGAGGCGCTGTGGAGCACCGGGTCAGCGTTGTGGCCAGCCGGGTGCCCGCTCTCCTTGCCCAGCTCTGGTTTCTTACTTGCCCTCCTGCCTCCCCTTTCTCCTGGCCAGCTTTACCCACCTGCCCCGCTCACAGCCTGGGAGTAGAAACTCTTACCCTCTCCACAAGGGGACGCAGGCTCATGGGGACTGTCTGCTGCCAAGGTGACACAGCTGGAGAGGGACCGCCAGGATTCAGGCAGTTTAGCGCTGCAGCTCCCGGTCTTCCCTGCCTGTGTTTCACCACCGAGCCCTCCGGCTCCGCTAAGAGATCCCTTTTAGTGTGCTTGCTCATTTTGTCACCCATCCCTCCTCTTGTCTCCAGCCCACAGTTCAGAGCCTGACTTGGAGCAAATAGCCAGTGTCTACCTGCCTGTCACTAACAGTCAGATATACTCGCGAGTGAACGGTCTCTGTCAGCCTTTGTTGTCTGCCAGGCACTGGCAGAGCGTCTGCATCGACTCCTTCGATCCTCCTGACTGCTGGTGAGATCGTGTTTATAGCCCTCAGGTTTTGCGGGAGGAAAGCCAGGCTTTCCTGCCAGTCTGCTCCCCTGGGGCTACCCCAGTACCCGCCAGAGCAGGCCCCTCTTCCCTGCGTGGTGGGCTTCAAGGCTTTGTGTAAATCTCTGCAGCCCCTGCTGTTGTAAGTCATCGGCCACCAGGACCCCCAAACAAACAAACCCCGAAGGAACAGTGGGTGCAGTCGCATCCTTCACCCACTCCTGTCAAGGCCCTGTGAAGGTACTGTGCCGCCGAGCCCTTTGCTGTTGAGTCTGCACAGTAACCCCGGGGTAGGGACCACTGTCATCTCTACGAGCCCAGGAGAGTTGGGGCACAGCCAGGCCCCAGTCCCGGTGCATCAGGGTGTCCTGACAGGAGCTCCCCAGGCAGACAGTCCTGTCACTACCACTGGTTGGTTCTGAGCCCTCAGGCCCTGTCCTGTCCCCTGCTGGGGCCTGAATCTGGTATTACCTTCCATTTTGAGGTGCAGCCAGTCCTCCTCAACTCCTTTCTCCCATTTTCTTCCCAAGGTGCCAGTCATTTCCTCTGTCCCCATCATCTCATGCCCCTAGATTTTGTTCTTTTCCCTTCCAGCAGATTTTGAGCACATACTCTGTCGCGTGCAGAGCCGCAGTGCGCTCATCTTAGGGGCTTTTACAGACGAGGAGGTTCAGGCAGAGGGCTGTGAGGAAGGTCGGTTTGACTCCCAGGCCGGGGAATGGAATTGTACAACGGCCTGGCGGTGACCCTGGGTTCCTGGAGCTTGACAAGTGTGTGGGAGATCTCAGGGACTCCAGGGAGAAGACTGAGCCTGGCCTGTAAGTGCCTGGGGGCGGCCTGGTCTGCAGGAGCCCGGCTGCTGCCCTCGCAGCCAGAGGGGAGGTCTGCGCGGTGCGGTGCTGTCAGGCCTGAATGCGCCACTGGGAGCGTCACTTCCCAGATTGCCCCGCGCGGCCTAGTGCAGATCCACAGCGCGAGTTCCGCTCCCCTGCTGGAGCCTGTCGGCCTTCATGCAGTTAAGGCAGGAGGGAAGGGCCCTGGGACAGCCTGTGTGATGCCCTCTGGCAAGCACATTTGTTCCCCGCCAGCTCCCACTGGAAGAGGAGGCTTGCCTGCTGAGCTGAGAAGCCTGGGGAGTGGCTGGAGGGAAGATGGGGATGTGGGACCTGGGCAGTCAGGGTTAGGGGACTGGGGGGGCGTCTGGATGTCAGCCCCGCCTAGGTTTGGAGCCCAGTCCCAGTTATTTGGCAGTGTAGCCTGTGCGGGTTTCTTTCCCGCCCAGACCTCAGTTTCCTCATCTACTCAATGGCAGTAGACGTACTCTGAGGACTCCGGGATATCGGGGCAGAGCTCTGCCCGTGCTTTGTCCAGGGGGCTCTGCAGTGCAGAGACCACTCCAGGCCGGCTCCTGTGCTAAGAGTCAGATTGCTTTGCATTCTTTCACATGTAGGCTTCCCACGGGCTTTCCCAGCCACGCCTCCTCTGACCCCACCGTGTGATGCTCCTTGCAGGGCTCCTCGGTACCCCAGACCCCTTCCCTATTCTACCCGGGACCCATTGATCCCTTTCTGCCTTTGCATGTTCGGCCTCCCAGCCTTGAGAGTTCTTCTGCGGACTCCTAGAGAGCCGTCAGGTCTCAGCTCCAATGTCGCTTCTGTGTGGAAGCCCTCCTCTTTCTGCTCTGCCCCCGGGCTTCTTTTAGAACAGGAGCGCCATCACTGTTACCTGTTCAGCACCCGTCTTCCCTGCCAGGCAGCAGGGACCATTGTCCTGCCTCTCGTAGTCCCCAGACCCTGGCACTTGGAACAAAGCAGGTGCCCAAATATTTGTTGAGTGAGTCCATCTGGGCCTGTGAGTGGGGACTGCAGTGGAGAGGGCATCAAAGCATATGGCACAGTTTGCCAGGTGACAGGGAAGAGGAGGTGTCCCCGTGAAGAGTTGAGAGCAGAGGTATAGTGACAGAAATGGTAATCACCATTTTTTTGAGCACTTTACACTTACGAGTACTTTGTGAAATGTTTTGTACAACTCATCTTGTTTAAGCCTGGCAGCATTTCTGTGAGGTACTCTCCGTCTTACAGATGGAAAGAAAAAAAGAAACCTGAAGTGGGGACGTCACCTCCCCTGTCAGTGAACAAGGGACGGAAGCCAAGCAGGCTGACTTTTTTTTTTTCCAGGCAGAAATGAAGGCAAGGAGGAAGACAGGGAGAGAGAGGAGGACGAACATTTTATTTTTTATTTTTATTTAGTCATTCATCTTCATTGTTCCCCCAAGTCCTGGGATGTGAACCTGGGCCCTTGGGCTGTGTGTGGATTGCGCTGGATCGGTGGTGGTGGACCCAACCGCCATTGCACCAGGGCACACAGCAGATTCCGTCTTAAGAGCTCACAGACTTGAGCTCTGTTCTGGGTCGCCTCTCCAGAAGACACAGGGGTCAGCAAAAAGCCCACCTGGCCGACCTGAGGGCCCCATGCAGGGCATATGTGCCTGTGTAGCAGTAGGAGGGTGACTGGGTCAGATGTGGGGTGGCTGGGGGGTGGCAGAAGGAAGAGTTTGGGCCTCAGATAATAATTGAAGCTTATTCTTGAGCTGCCTACCACTAAATATCACATCATTTTATCTTTTTTTGAGGTGTCATTGAGTCTTCACAACAACCCTGAGGCATAGAGAAGATCATTTCATCCCAGTTTTACAGTTGAGGGACAGACAGGAGTCCCAGGACTTGCCCAGCGGCAAAGTGACAGAGTTGGGCCCAGAGGAGTCCATGCTGCCTGCTGTGGGGGCGGCCAGCGGACCCTCTGTGTTCCTCCTGACTCGGTGTCCCATCCCCTTTCCCCCCCAGCACCCCCAGAGGCAGCAGGAGCATTTCTCATCACTGGATGAAAAGCCCCAGTTCCCAGGGGCCTCGGCAGAGTTCGTAGAAAAGCTGGAGTTCATCCAGCCCAATGTCATCTCCGGAATCCCCATCTACCGCGTCATGGACCGCCAGGGCCAGATCATCAGCCCCAGCGAGGACCCCCACGTGAGGCCGCCTCCCCACCCCGCCTCCTGGGCCCCGGCCCTCGCCTCTCTCCTTTCCGGTCCCAGCACTCACTGTCTGCCTCCACCTGCAGCTGCCGCAGGAGAAGGTGCTCAAGTTCTACAAGAGCATGACGCTGCTCAACACCATGGACCGCATCCTCTACGAGTCCCAGCGCCAGGTGCGTGCAGCGGTGGGCCCGCCCCGCCCCGGGTCCCCTGTGCTTGCTGCTCCCGAGGCGGAGAGAACGGAACAGAGATCCTTTGTCCAGGGTCCCCTGAGTTCTAGGGGTTCTCCTGGGGCTCCTGTGCAAGAGTGTGGGAAGGGTTCTCCCAAGGGCCAAGGATAGTTCTGATCACCCAAAACACCCGCTGTGTGCCTGCTGGGGGCTTAGTAGTCGTGGGAGAGGGCAGGCCTGGGAAGGCCTGCTGTCCTTCCTGGGAAGGTGACAGTCCTGAGAAACAGGGTGCTCCTCCTGCAGTGCCTGTGCCC
>RJWH01003470.1:125860-152960 GCA_004363575.1 Solenodon paradoxus
TCCCTTCCCCTCCTCTCCCCTCCCCTCCTCTCCCTTCCCCTCCCTCCTCTCACTTTCCTGCCACTGCTCTCAGCTTTCTTCATCCTCAGTCAGTATGGTCTCTAGAAGCTCCAGACTCATGGAGAGGTGGCAGAAGAAGGATTTGGGCTTTAGACCCTGGAGCAGGACCCTAAGATCAGATGCTTGTTCTGCCACTTTCTGGCTTTATGACACTGCGAAAATGGCAGAACATGGCGGTGCTTCAGTTTTCTCAATGTGAACCCGCTTCGTGGGGTGTGGTGAGGACTGATGGTGACATATAGGGACCTTAGGGACAGCGAAACTGGCATTTAGCCAGCACATAGCTAACCTTAGCTATCTGTCATAACCCTAGCAGCTCTTATCCTTTCTACTTAGTGATGGGAAGAGAATGTCTGGCCCTCACTGTTCCAGCGAAGAGGCCGGGGTGAGTTCTCTGATAAGCTTTGGTCACAGACCCTGCCCAGAGCCACCCCTGTGACTGACTGTGGGCCACATGCCAGTCCGCAGAAACATGGGCATGGGGAGTGGGGTCTGTCCTCCCAGACTGTGTAGACGGAGGGTAGGGCACAGGGGTCCTGTTAGAAAAGGTGGAGAATGTTAGGTGGGCAGAGGTCCCCGCACCTGCTGGGTCGGAAGTGCAGCTGGGCCTGCAGTCTGTGTTTGTGTGGTCCCAGGAGGCCCCGCGGTGGACTGAACGAGGCCCACAGGCTGGAGGGCCGCGCTGAGCACCGTCAGCTGCGGACTCACTCACAGGAATGTTCTGTCTGGGTTCTCAAGATAGGTGGTGTCTTCCTTACCCAGAAACTTCCCTTGCTTCCACCATCCACAGAGTCAAGTTCACTCCTTTTGTCTCGTCTCCTGTTGCACCATGACCTTGACTCTGCCCCATCTCCACAGCCTGTGCCAGACCAGGTCACCCCTCCCACCTTTTCTACACAAGCCTGGCCTCCTCCCCTCCCTGCTTTGGAATTCCAGGGACTTTGATGGACATGAGTCCAATCACAGGTGTGACTTGGAGCCGGTGATTTTTTTTGTCTTTGCATCAGTGTCTTCAGTGGTTGAAAAACTGGGCATAATAAGAGAAGCTCCCTGTGGGGCTGAGGTAGGAATTCTCTGAGATGTGGACCCTAAGCCCCTTGCCCAGTGACTAACACAGAAGAATCCCTCAATAGGGTCAACTCATCCATCAGATTGCAGCCTGTATTAGGCTGTGTTTTAACTGTAAGTAACAAGCCTCCTACCTCCTCAAAAACAAAAGAAAAAAAAAATTGTAACAACAGAAAATCCGTGGTTTAGAAACTCAGTGTTGACTTTTAGCCTCCAGGGCCCCTTACAAACCAAATGGTTGCCGGAGCACCATCCATCACTTTTCATCCCAGACAGGAAGCAGAAGGCAGGTGGAATGTTAGAGCACACCCTAATGCTCACCACACACCCACCTTATAGAACTTTCTGGGTAGTCTCCTCAGTAATGTCTGCTTATGTTTCATGGTCAGTCCTAGCCACAAGGAAGACTGGAAAACGTAGTCTTTGAGTTCTGGCAGCTGCTGTCTGTGGTAGAATGAGATCTCTGTTAGCCAAGAGGAAGGGTGCAGGATACTGGGTGGCAGCCAGTGACCTCACCTGTTCCTGTTCCCCAAGGGCCCCTCAGGTTCCTCCCCACATCAACCTCACAGCCTCCCAGGCCCTCAGCACCCAGTATCCACCCACTGACTTGGCACTGGGAGGTCAATTAACTTTTAATTGGCTCCCCACTTAGAAGAAAGCGTTATTCATCTGGTTCCCGCAGTGTGACCCAGAGCCAGGCCTGCAGAACTCAGAGCAGAGGTGGCCCCAGGTGCCAGCCTAACTCTGTCTCATCCTGCACGTGGTCCTGGGGAGTGCATCCCTGTCTCCGCCAGGGTGCCCCGATCTCCAGCCAGACTTTGTCTCTGAGCGCCGCCTCTACTTGGCTCCCCACCCTGGGTGTCCCACACCAAATCCAGCCTGTCTAAACTTGACCTTGGCATCTTCCTTCCAAACCTGCTCCTCTTCCTCCCTTAGGCTATTTCTCAGCAAAGAGTGCCCCTGTCTGCTGACTTGCCCAAACCGGAGACCTGCCTCTCCTCCCTGCTGCCTCCCTTTCCCTCGCTGTCACCGTTCCCTGCTTCACTCTGTCCCTAGGTATTTAGCCAGAAAACCATCCTGCTGCTCAGCAGCCCTGTCAGGGACCCAGACCCCTGTCTTTCCACTCCATCATCCTGGGCGAGTTACCTCATGCTCACAAGATGGCCACCCCATTCCCAGCCCCGCAGCTGTGGGCAAGGCGGGAAGAAGGGCTGGCACCAGCCACGGTGGTTTCTTACCAAGAAAGCAAAAGCAGACTTCCACCCAAGTCTCTGGTTTGCACTGTGCCACGTGCCACCCCCGGCTGTAGGGAAGGCTGGAGACCTGAGTGGCTTTTCCAGGCTCTGAGTTTGGGGAACTCTGAGAAGGGGAGTTGGCCTGGGTGCTGGTGCAGCCAGCCAGCAGGCTCTGCTGCTTCCTGGCACCACCGACTCCACTTCTCAGACACCCATCTGCTCTTCTCTCTGCTCCCTCCTGCCTACCCAGAATCCCCTGTGCCTGGCACACTGCACTCAACTCATCCTCTCTGCTCCATCTATCCCCACATGCCGACCTACGAGGCATTTCTAAAGCAGCAGTCCCCTGATGGCACCTGTCAGCAGGTCCTCCCTGTGCCAGGCTGTGTCAGGTTAGCCAAGAGGAAGGGGCATTCCCTGGGCACTGCTTCGCTCTCCCCACCCCCTCCCACTTTCGTTCCAGCCTTTCGGGCCTCATGGCCTTTTCTGTTCTCTCTGCTTGGACACCTCCACCCGCACCCTTTTGCTGAGTGTTGGTCCTTCTCCTGGAGCCCCTCCCGCACACAGACCCCCTTCCCTTCCAACTCCTCCAGTCTGGCAGCTCCCCCTGAAGGCTGGAGTCTCAGCGTGGAAGTGTTTGGATGAACAGTCATCAGGAGGGCGGGCTGACTGTCATTGCCCAGCACAACCCAGCCTGGGCCTCTCCTCCCCTAGGGCCGGATTTCCTTCTACATGACCAACTATGGCGAGGAGGGGACGCACGTGGGGAGTGCAGCGGCCCTGGACAGTGCGGACCTGGTGTTCGGTCAGTACCGGGAGGCAGGTACGTTTGCCTGTGGCTGGACCCAGGGGGTCATGTGCCAAGACCTGGGTCTGTGATCCCCACAGGCCAGGGCAGGCCCAGCCCCTTGTGCAAGGGTGAGGCCTGGTTAGTTAACTGGTGTGCTCTTCCAGGGGTGGTGTGGGCAGGTCGCCTCGAGAGCTGGAGGAAGAGCTCACTGAGCCAGAAAACCGCGTCAGGCACAGGATTTGGAGGGGTGGGCTGCCCCGCTCTGAAGACTGGCAGTGCTGTGGTTAAGAGCTGGTGCTGCTCCCTGTCCCGTGCCCGGCTGGTTACCAGATATAATTGGAGGCATGTTATTTGCCTTCCCTGAGCCTCAGTTTCCTCCAGTCTCCAGGTCGAGATTAGGATGGTTCCTGAGTGCGGTTGCTGGGCCACACAGTGAGGCCAGGCCTAGCCGGGGGGGGGCGGGGGGGGCGCACGTGTGGCCTGTCCTCAGCATGGCTTCTCCTGGCCCCTCCACGTGTGTGTCCTTCGGGGAGCAGGTACAGAAGCAGGGCCGGGCAGGCTCAGCCAGGAGCCGCCAACTTCCAAGTGAATGAGCGACAGGCAGGCTCAGCTTAGGAATGAAGACAGTTGAGTCTCAAGGAAGACTGGGGGTGAAGGGGTTAACTTGGAGGGCAGAGACGTCGTTGGTACCGGGACCTGCACAGGAGCTACCCGGGGGGCCAGGGTGGCAGACCCTGACCCCTCCACATGCGTGAGACAGTGGCTGGGCACATTGCTGGGATGTCTCTTGCTCAGTTTCCTCTCTTAACTGGAGGGGGTGAACCCAAGGCGGTTGCTGAGGGGCTTCGTGTGGCTGATGACACAAAGCCCTCAGTGCCTGCCTGGCACAAGGTAAAGGGAGCCAGGCTGGCTGTCCAGAGCCCTCCCTGAACCCATGGTCTTTGGCCTGCTCGGCTTTCTGCTGCCCTAGACCCCACACCCACTTGTCGGTAGGACAGATGCCCTGTGGTGTTAGTCTGTGCTTCAGCTTGGTTCCACAAAGACGTTCCCAGGCGCTGGGCCACAGGCCAGGCCCCTGCTTGTTTTTGCTGAAGAGGTCTCTGAGCAGGGCTGAGGGGTGTTCTGGGCATCAAAGATGGCTGGCCCCCTGACACGGGCCGCTTGGGCCCCGGCTGCCTGTGCAGGCGTGCGCCCTCCAGCACCGAGGGTCTGCACAGCCAGAACCCACAGGCAGGGTCTGGGGGCGAGTCAGACCCCACACTCCGGGCTGAGTGGGTCACCTCTCACCTTGCCAGCTCTGGGAGAACTCAGAGCACGAGGCAGCACTTCCCCGAGGGCTTAGCTGTCACACGCCCTTTTTTGTCCCGTTTCACCTCACTGCAGAGCTGAGGGCCAGGTGTGAGGTCCCCCTGGAGCACTAAGGCCACCTGAAGTGGCATCACATGACCTTCAGAGCCGGCGGTGAGGCCCCTGCCGGTGTAATCGTGGGGCTCAGGCTGCCGGCCTCCTGGGCTGCCCTGAAGAGGCAGGCTGGCATAAACCGAGGATGGTGGGGGGCACCTCCTGGAAGAGGAGCTGCAGAGGGAGCACCTGTCCTATAGAGTGCCACTTCCCCTGGACATGGCTTTCCTGGGCCCTGGGCCCAAGAATCTGTGTTTTGACATCCCCTCCCCTGTCCCACCCTGGCCGCCCCGCCCCTGCCCCAGTAACCCTCACCAGGGGCTGCTGTGAGGAAGTCTGGTCCCGGCGACTTGCAGCCGCGCTTCGGACGGCCTCAGACCTTCCACAGACCCCGCTCTCCCGCTTCACCCGGCGCGCCGCCTCTGATCTGTTTGTGCAGTCCTGCACGGCCACGTTCTGTGCGAGTCTGTCTGAGGCGCACCCCAAGGCACACGACAAAAACTTACAATGAGGTTTATCAGAGGTGAGCATTGCAGTAATGCAAATGCCCCTCAGCCCTCGCTCATATTTCTAGAACACCTCGGAGCCAAGTCCAAACAGTTGATGTTGCTCAATGGTGACACCCCTTTAACCAAGAAACAAGATGCTCCCCACTTCCCCATCGTGTGGTGTGGAGCCAGTTACAGAACCTTACCCACCGCTGTGTCCTCGCCTGTGGGCAGAGAAATAATCCGCTTCCCTCCAAGGGGATTTGTGAGGATCTGTCTGGGAAGCACTCAGAATCCTCAGTGCCGGCACTTACACAGCGGGACTGCTGGGGGATGTGACCCCCTTTCATCTCAAGGTCAGGTTCCGTGCAAAGAAGGAGCGGAAGCCCTGCCCCAGATCTGCAGCTCTGAGTGCTTGGTCCCAGAGGTCCAGAGCTGTGGGTATGCCGATGACCCGGGGACCCCAGCTCGCCCAGACCCATCGCCACCCACATGTCCTCCACCTTGGTGGACGAGGCCCCTACACCCAGGGGGTTCCCTTTGATGGCTGGGGGATGACCACTGGAGCTTTTGTTTGAAGAAAGGGCTTTACTGCTGTAAAGAGGTTGGAATCAGGTTGGAATCTTTCTTCTTCAGCCCAGAAGTTGTGAACTGTTGGCCTGCATTTTGTTTCATGTGATGATTTTTCAAGAAATTAAATTGGTTGGAAGAATTACAAATCAGGTGGTTTCCTATTGATAAAAAGCAGTTCGATTTCTGCCTCCTTCTAAAAATCCAAGCATCTGGCCTCCCTCTAGACAGGCCTGTGCCCAGGGCGGCCGCCTGGCTCTGCCCACAGGGCCTCTTCTGCCCCAGACCAGCGGGCTGCCTGGTCAGCACATGGAAGCTGGCAGGAAGGGGCTTGTCTGGGGACCCCCTTGGGCTTGGGCTGCCCTGTCTGGGCACAGGCTGACCCCTGCCTCCCCCAGGGGTGCTGATGTACCGAGACTACCCACTGGAGCTCTTCATGGCCCAGTGCTACGGTAACGTGAACGACCCCGGAAAGGGCCGCCAGATGCCCGTCCACTACGGCTGCAGGGAGCGCCACTTCGTCACCATCTCCTCTCCCCTGGCCACGCAGATCCCTCAGGGTGAGGACACACTGCTGTGTGCGTGCTGAAGGTGTGGCAGATGCGGGAGGACGGAGGAGTCAGTGATGACGGAGAAGACCTGGCTGGGTGGGTTCTGGGGGCACATCCGGACGTCAGAGCCTAGTGACAGCGGGGTCCGGGCTGGTGGGTGTGCTCGTGTGCGTGCACGTGTATGTGAGAGCAGCGTGTGCCTCCCCCTGCAGCGGTGGGGGCGGCCTACGCAGCCAAGCAGGCCAACGACAACAGGGCCGTCATCTGCTACTTCGGGGAGGGGGCAGCCAGTGAGGGGGATGCCCACGCCGGCTTCAACTTCGCCGCCACCCTTGAGTGCCCCATCATCTTCTTCTGCCGGAACAATGGCTACGCCATCTCCACGCCCACCTCCGAGCAGTACCGCGGGGATGGCATCGGTAGGTCCTACCTGCTGTTCACCCCGACCCCCGACCCCTCCCCGCCGCCCTCCCTGGCTCGTCTGCTGCAGGTCCCTCACGAGAGAGAATGCGTTCTGCTCTCCTTCCCTCCCGACCCTGCTCTTTGTCCTCTGAGCCCTGGGCCCTGACCAGCCTTCTCTGTCCCACAGCAGCGAGGGGCCCGGGGTACGGCATCATGTCCATCCGTGTGGACGGGAACGACGTCTTCGCTGTGTACAACGCCACCAAGGAGGCCCGGCGGCGAGCCGTGGCAGAGAATCAGCCCTTCCTCATCGAGGCCATGACCTACAGGTGCTGCCTCCCCACAGGCTCCGGCACCACCTAGCATCTCCCCGATGCTGACCGTCCCCAGAGCACAGCCCGTCACGCTGTCTGTACGCTTGGCCTTGCCTGTACCCGCTTCTGCCCGTGTCCCCCGCCCACCCCTCCCCTCCCAGCTCCCGTGCTGGAGCCGCACCCTGACCGTGGTCCTCCTGGGCAGGATCGGGCACCACAGCACCAGTGACGACAGCTCTGCGTACCGCTCGGTGGACGAGGTGAGCTACTGGGACAAGCAGGACCACCCCATCTCCCGGCTGAGGCACTTCATGCAGAGCCATGGCTGGTGGGACGACGAGCAGGAGAAGGCCTGGAGGAAGCAGTCCCGCAGGAAGGTGAGGCCAGCCTCCCTGGGCGGAGACCACAGTGGGGGTGTGCTCTGGGCGGGTACCCTGGGGACTCTGAGAGGGTGGAGAGGCCGGGTCTTGTGGGGCGTGGAACTGGGGGCGCGGGGGGTAGCCCCAGTGATGGCACTGAGTGTGGCTGGTGGGGCCAGGCCGCCCTATTGAAAGGGGGACAAACAGCAGTTTCCACCTCAGAAGCAGGTTTGAGGTTTAGGTGGCATAGTCCACATGTGAGTGTCCCGCCCAGAGTTGGCGCGCGGCCCTCCTTCTCGGTCTTGGTCACCAAGAGCAGAGGCTGCACATCACAGTGGCATCGGCTAGTGCTGTGCGCCTGCCCCTGACCCAAGTACATCGTCCTGGAAAGTCCTTCTCCGTGCCTCGGCTTCCTCTTCTCTGGGGCCACCGAGAGGTGGAGACGACTCCAGCACTTAGTCTGTCTTGGTCCTGCTAAGGGTGCAGGTGCCAGGATGGGGGCCCTGCTGTGCAGTTACTCACTGCCTGGAGGCTCATCTCCACTGTCCAGCTGGGGCAGATGGGCTGGAAGGGTGAGCCCCGCCCCAGGGTCCCACAGGTAGGGGCGGGGCCCTGGTGGGAGGCCAGCAGCCGCCCATCATCCCATGTTCCCCAGGTGATGGAGGCGTTTGAGCAGGCTGAGCGGAAGCTGAAGCCCAACCCTGCCCTGCTCTTCTCCGACGTGTATCAGGAGATGCCCACCCAGCTCCGCAAGCAGCAGGAGTCCCTAACCCGTCACCTCCAGACCTACGGCGAGCACTACCCCCTGGAGCACTTTGAGAAGTGAGGTGCTTACCCCAGCCCACCTCACCCACTGTACTGCGTGGAGCAGCTGCCCCCCGGAATACCCAGGGGTCAGGTTTGTGCCCTAAGTGGTCATGGAGCGGCTCCGGCTGACCCCCCCACTTGTCCAGGCTGCTACATGTGAGGGGCTCCGTCGGCCTCCTCCGCGCCTGTCGTCAGTGCCTTCTCCCAGAGGCCAGGCCAGGGCACGTCTGGGCCAGGACAGCCCTCCAGACTGTGGGGCTGACAGGTTGTAGAGAGGGGGCAGCACAGAGTAAATAAACTGTGTCTGCATTGGGCTGTGTCACCTCTGGCATCTGTTTCCTGGCCTTTGTGGTGGGAGGAGTTCCAGCGGGACTGGTTCAGGACCACCCTGAGCTTCCCCACTTCAGATAAACGTGGCCAAGGCTGTTGAGGTACCTGCTTCTCCCCAAGACTTGGGTAAGCGGGAGTCCGCTTCCGCAGGCACGACAGGACTGAATTTCTCCCAGACGGTCTCCTGGGCCCATACTGGTGGAGGGAGGTGCGCGGCAAGCCTGCTTTCCAGCTAGGGGACTAGGAGGCCGTTGGAGCAGGCCCGGCCACTAAGGATGGGAGGGCGTCTACCGTGAAGGCGCAACTGAGCTCTGCTCCGTAAAGGATTCCAGGCCCCACAGGCACAAAGACAACTCCAGGCTGCAGTGAGAGGTGCATTTCTTTCAAAAACAAAAGTAGACAAAAACAGTCTGTGGCGTCCTGCCAGCGCCCCGGCCCTGGAGGCCCGGGAGCTCTCCTTCCTCACGGCAAGTCCTTGCCCCGGCCCTGCTCCCGCGGCTCGCCTCGGTCCACGTCAGGCCTGGCCTCCCCGTCCGCCCAGGGCGCCGCACTGGAGCTGAGGGGCCTGCAGGTGCTTCCACAGCCGGATGCTGTCCTGTGGGCTGAGGGGCCGCACCAGCAGCAGGTGGCGGAGAGTGCAGGGGTCAGCCGTGCGGTCGGCGGGCCAGGCTGTGAGGAAGCCTTTGTGGGCCCTGGGCACCAGGCCCAGAGCACGGAAGCACAGGCCAGTGTAGACGTCATCAAAGGGGAAGGGTGCCACGCGGGTCGCCGCCTGCAGCAGCCAGGGTGCCAGGCGGCCGGAGATGACATAGCCACCCCCACTTGCATAGGCCGGGTAGCCGCCCTCGAAGAAGGACCCGGGCACGTAGAATGGTCCTCCTGGCTTCCGGAGGGGCTTAGCCTGGGTAAAGACCTCACCCAGGTAGAGGCTTTGGGCCCAGCTGGGTGGCAGGGCCTGCAGGTGACGCAGCAGGGCAGGGACATGCACAAAGGCGTCATCCTGAGCACGCAGGATGAAGCTTACGTCGGGGCAGTGGTGGCCCAGCCAGGCCAGCAGCAGCAGGTCCTTCAGTGTCCGGTTGAAGGGGACGTCGAGGAAATCCCAGAGAAGCAGGTCACTGTAGCGGCGGCTCTCCCAGGCCACCAGGGAGCCGAGGTCAGGGCCCCCCTCGCCCTCTGGGGACCCCAGCAGGAAAAGCAGCCGGATCCCGGGGGCCGGCGCACCCCACGTCTCCCTCACAGCCTGTCGTTCCGCAAAGTGTCCGGGTTCTGACTTGACAGCCAACAGCAGGTAGGGGACATCGGTGTCTGAGCAGCTGGCCACTTGGCCACTGCCACCACTGGGCAGCCACCTCGGGAAGCTGCGGCAGGCCGCTGACAGCCAGAAGCGGCGGAGGCTCTCCGGGTACGAGGTGAAGTCGGGGATCTCAGCGGCGGCGGCGGCCCCCCAAGCGTGGCAGCTCCCTGCTGCAGCACTGTCCCCACTGGGCAGGGCCTGCAGCCGCCACTGCTGCAGGTTCCAGGAGGCAGAGGGCAGCGAGCCGGTCTGGCCCAGGCGGGCTGAGAGGTTGGTCGGCAGGGTGGGCTCAGGGTTGGTTGGTGTGGGGCCCAGCGGGGTGCCCCGGGGTCCTTGGTAGGCCTTGCTCAGCCGCGAGTCGGATGTCCACTCGATGTACACCTTGAGGCCCAAGAGCGTGAGCAGCGCTGACAGGCAGAGAAGGCACTTGGGGCAGCGCATGACCCAGCCCAGCGGAGGGGCGGCCACAGAACTGCAGAGGTGCCACGGAGGCCTTCAGGGTGCAGGCATGGGCTCCACAGTCCCTGCCAACCCCTATTGTGATCTGTCCTGGACCCTAGTCCAGTCCCCCAACAGGACCCACTGCCCCCTGCGCTTTCCACTCTCAGCCCAAGGCCTCCACCTTCATGTCCCCAACCCCACCCCAGGGGCCAGGCTCCCGCCAGCCCCCATTCATCCCTGACCGGGAAGCAGGATCTCTAGGGTCAGCTCCTTGCACCCCGGAGAAACAGCTTCCCTTGAACCCTGAATCCACCTTTCCTTTACCTTTGGTGTGGTTCCTGCCAGCTCCAGGCCGGCTCAGCTCGGCCCTCCCAGGGCTGCCTTCCCTTGGCCTCCCGCTGTGTCTGTCGTGTTCTTCTGCCCAGCCCAGCCGCGCTGTCCAGAGGGGAGGGGAGCTGGAGGCTGGGAGGGCCCCAGGGGCTGGGAGGGGCCGGGGCGGGGCCGAGGGAGGAGGAGGCGGGAGGGAGACCTGATGATGGTGCTTTTGGCTTGTCGGGGCTGGTTTTCCGGTGAGACTCAGAGAAAGGTGCAGGGGTGGCCCAGGGCAGAAGGGAAACTGGCAAGGCCTGGGAGAGAGTCTGAGGGAGGGTGAGGCTGAGGGTCAGGCCTGGGCTGGGTAGTATCCTTATGGCCCAGGGACGGGCAGAGGCCTAAAGTGTCAACGCCAGAGGCCAGGGGCTGGTGCCAGGAGGAGGAGGTGAATGTGCATGAATGTGTGAGGGAATGGGTGGACCTGCCAGAGGGGGGGTGGCTGATGAAAGGAGAGACTGACATTGTAGGGATGGCAGGGAGCCCTCCAGGCCTGTGGGAGGAGAGAATGAGGAAGGTGGAGGGATGGGGGGGTGCGTGGGATGGAGACTGAGCCAGAGATAAAGGGGTGACCAGAAAGTCCCATGGAGGCGGGGGTCAGAGAGGCCAGTGGAGGGACATGTGGTGGGGGCAGAGGAGAGGTGGAGAGAGCCCAGATGCAGAAGGGTGGGCCCGAAAGGGGGGCCACACTGGAGGCAATAGAGGGTAACAGTGGAGGCACTGAGCCCAGGGGCTAAGGTGACCCCATCTCCTAAGCTGCTGACTCAGCAGGGTGGGACCATCCTCTCAGCTGCCCCCATTCCAATCCCGCCCGCAGCTGCACAGTGACTCAGGGAACACACACATCCGGCCCCCTGGGCCTGGAGAGAGTGTCTGCTGTGTTTACACCCGTCCTCCTGAGGCCTCTGCTGTTGAGGCTACATCAGCAAGCTGGGGAGCTGGGGAGCTGGGCAGCTGGGGAGCTGGGGCCTCCGTGCCAGAGCTCCTGGAACCTAAGCTGGGGCTCAGGGCCCCTGCTAGGCCGCGCTGGCCCTTCTCCCTACTGGGACCACTGTGGCCAGCCGTTATCTGTCCTGGGCTGGTTTCCTCCCCTGCAGTTTGAGTAACGGAGCCCCTGGGGCAGCTGAAGCTAGGGAGGGAGGAGGCAGTGAGGACAGTAGTGGGGTAAAAGCTGGAGCAGGACTCCAAGGCAGGGTGGCCCAGCCCAGGGCACCCCTGGAGTGGGGTCTGAGCCCACCCCCCAGCCCTCCTGACTGCTCCCAGAGGTTCACAGGTTCTCAGCTGGGGGTTGCTAAGTCCATAGGTGGAGGTCCACACACTCAGAGTGGAGAGAATGTCCAGAGTGAAGTAACAGGAGGGGGATCGGAGCCGCCTTGGGGACAGGATTTGGGAGTCCAGGCAACTGAACCCAACATTTCTCCCTCCCGAAGCTTGGGAGCCTCTCTTTCAGAGGGTACCTGCCATTCTGCCCTCTCACCTCATCAACTATAGGTTAACTATAGGCCACTGGAGTCCAGATTCCTTCCTGCCAACCCAGAAGGCTGTCACAGCCACCCCAGCAGAGCCTCTGGTAAGTGCCCTTGTCCATGGGCCCGCCCGTGTCCACTCCTGGCCGGTTCCCTAGGCTTCTGACTGTACCAGGATTTCCAAGTCTTGCGATTCTTTTTAGCATCTAAGCTGTCCCCTCGGGTCCTCGGTGAGCACCTGTCCCAAGATTGACACTAGGTATTATGAGTCTAATGGCAGCAGGGAGTCTTAGGAAGAGAATTCACCCTTTCGTAGCATCTGCCCGCAAGACTGGTGGTCTCTTCAGACATGGGTAAAGGAGGCTGTGTGACCTGGGGGTCTGAGAGGGTCTGTGCTTGGGGTCCCACCAGACACCCCGCTCCAAACTTGAGGATGCCACTGCTTCCCAGTCGAGACACAGTGGAGGCTGGATGTCAACATCATCGCTCAGTAACCTGCCAACTGAAGTGCAGTGGCGCTGTCTCGAGTTCCAGGCCTGGCCCTCAGGAACTTCGGGGGGCTGTTGTGGAAGCTCCGGTTTTTGGACTGAGCTGAGTGGACAGGCCCGAGCTTGTCACTCGCTGAGCCTGCAGGAGTGCGTCACAGAACCCACGCAGCACCTTTTGGGCACTGTTGTAACCATGACACCGATCAAGAGCTCCGGGGCATGTGCTGCAACCCGGGAGGAAGTGAGCACTGCCCTGGCCCACAGGGCTGTCTGGAGCCGGTCCTCCAGGCTCAGGTGCTGGGCATGAGGCTGAAACCCAAGGGCAGCCCCCAGGCCCACCTCTGCGTGTGTCGCCTGAAACACTTGCATGCAACAGCAGCCCAGATCAGCAGGTGGGAAAAACCACACGTCACTTGAACAGGGAAAGCTTAAAGAACTGTGGACTTTAATAGCAAATTGAAATAAGGGATTCATTGCTGAGGTGCCTCGAGTATAACAAAAATGCACCTTCTGAGGTGTGATGGAGAGTCGCTCGCAGGGAGGTGCCTCAGTGGAGGCATTCTGGCCTGAGGGGGTGTGTGCTGGGGAAGCTGCTGCCCCTGGTGGTTGGGACACCACCGCCACAGGGAAGCTGGAGCTGCGCCTCCCATGTGCCCCTCATGCGCCCTCTGCTGAGTTAAGTTTAGCATGACAGCAGAGAAAGGTTTCAAAGATTCAGGTCAATTAATTCAATGTATTCAATTTAGAGCTGAGTGACAATAAATGAGAGCACCTGGGACTCGGGTGAATGGGGCCGCACTGCTGTGCCCTGTGGTCAGCCAGCGGCACCGCCCAGTATCCGCCAGGGTCCCAGCAGGACAGAGCTCACTGAAGTGAGGAGAATCTGAGAGGGTAAGAGTCAAGAGAAGAGTTTTTTTCCTTCCACCGGCCCTGGGTCTCAAACCCAGGTTCTTGGCTTTACATGGCCTGTACCCTCGCCACAGAGCCACAGGGCCACAGGGATGCGCCAAAAGAAGAGCTGGGCACCACAAGGGCGAGGGGGGAGGCCCAGGGGTGCGGCTCCATGAAGAGGTGCAAAGGAGAGGTTATGGGAACTGGGAAGGGGACAGATGTAGGAGGGCTGCCTGGCAGGCTGGACGACAAAAGCTGGGCAGGGTGCAGCCAGCAGGACAGCCCTGAGGTGGAAAGTGAGCACTGACACTCCACTCGGTAGGGCTGCACCCGCACCCGCACCCACACCCACCCTGCGGACTGACCACAGATGACAGGGGCTGCAGGCTAGGCGGGGGCGGGGTGGGCTGTGTCCGGAGACTGCCTCACAGGCCCCACCCCAAGGCCCTGGGCCCAGTCAGCCCCTAGGACCTCGCAGTCGGGCAGCATCTCCTCCACCAAGATCTGAGTGAGGCCTGGGTTGGACACGGCCGGGAGGTCCGAGATGTCCAGCCTGCGGAGGTTCCTGAGAGAAGGAGAGAAGGTGGAGGCCCGCCTGGCGGGGCCGCATCTGTGTGCATGGGTATGTGCACTGACCCTGCATCTCGGGCTTCCTCCAGTAAAAATCCCCGCCCCTGCACCGATCTCGAACCCGGGCCTAAGTCTTCACAGCCTGTGCCTGAGTCTCCTGAACCACAGCGGAGGGTCAAAGCCTTCATAACCACACCCTGTGCCCAGGCAGCTGAGACACGTGGACCACGTACAGCCCAAGGACCTGGGTTCGATCTGGGGCCAGGGTGGGAACCCAGATAAACGAGCTAAATAAAGATGTTCCTTTCTTCCGCTCCCTCCCTCCCTCCCACCTACCTACCTCTTAAAAACAAAAAACAAAAACAGGAGGAAAAAATCTAAATGTCCAGATGTTTGAGCTGTCCCAGTGCATGGAATCCACAGTTAATTATCATTTACACCTCGGGTTTCTATTGTTCTGCAATAGTTAACTATCACGGAGTTTTCAGTAAAACAGAAAGGAAGAAAACTTAGGAGTCAGTGCACCCTGGTGGCCTCGCGAATGAGATGAGGCCACCAGACAGCACAGATGTCCCAAGCACCCGGGTTTGTGATCCAGGCCAGGGTAAAGGACCAAGATGAGCCACTAGATAAAACAGAAAGGTTTCTTCCGCCTCTCTCTGCTCGCCTTCATCCCTGCCTGCACCCTTCCGTTAAAAAAAAAAAAAAAAAAAAAAAAGGTGAAGAAACTAGGAGTCATTTCATTCTCCCCGATACTCTGCCACTGCTCACCTGTGCTCGCCCACCTCCACCACTCTGTTTGTCATGGAGGTGGAGGGCACTGGGGCTTCCCGGCAGCCCCCCATCTGTGTTGGTGGGGGACACCCTGCCTCGGGGCCCAGACTGAGCGTTGGACTCACTGGAGGTGGTGGAGGCAGGCGAGGCCCCGTTCGGAGATTTGGGGGCAACCAGCCAGCGAGAGCTCCTGTAGCGAGTCGGCCAGCCAGTAGAAGCGGCCGAGACACCAGTCATCCACGTGAGGACAGCGCTGCAGGGACAAGGACTGGAGCTGCGTCAGGGACACTGCGGGAGGGGGGAGGGGGGCAGAGAGGGCAGATGGCACAGACAGCCCCTCAGGAGCCCACCGCCTGGAGAAGCGTGGAGCCTTGGCCGCCGCCACCCCACCTCACTCACAGAGGTTGTCCAGGCCTTGGTAGTTGACGGCACAGCCGCTGGCATCTACAGCTTCCACAGGCACTGCCTGGAGCTTGAAGATCTCCAGAGAGGAATGGCCGCGCCTCTGCGACCTCATCCACTCCATGCCCTGAAACCTGGAGGGGAGAGGGAACGTCAGCAGGGCATCCTGCCCTCTCTGGCGTCCCCTCACCCCCAACTGTCCCTGCCCAGCCCACAGCTGTCACTACTTATCAGGCCTGCTGTAAGGGCTTTACATGTCTGGGCTCCTTGGCTCCTGTGACAATTCCATCAAAGGGACTGTCTGGTGAATTTCATATACCCTGGAAGCTGAGGGCTGGGAAGAGAAAAGAGCTGTAATACAAGGCTCCCTAGAAACGAGCAGACGTTTCTAGGCATGTACACTGTTTCTAAGGCAGGTCCAGGGGGAAGTACTCAAACTAACCAAACGCTTCAGTTGGAACAATGATGGAGGGGGAGCAAGACCACATGAACTGTGCTTCCCCCACCCAAAAAAAGAGAGATTGCTTGGGCCAGGCCCTGTCACAAGGGTCGAGATTAAGAACTCTGGGAATCTTTACAGCAAAGTGTGTAGGTTAACTACAGCTCTGTTACTTCTCAGATGATAAAACTGAAGATCATAAACAGGCCCCAAGCCATGCAGCCAGCAGGGCTGGCCACCAGGGGCTCCCAGGGAAGCCTGTCTGACAGAAGAGCCCTGGCCAACCCCGCCTCCCCCCAACTGTGACCCCTTTGTTGTCATACTTGACGGCGCCACCCTGCTTCAGGATAAAATAGGCACCAGCGATCTCCGGGCCATATCGCTCCTTGATGTAGGTGAGGGATCTGCCAAGGGAACAGTAGTTGAGGATGAGGTCCCAAGAACAGCACACCCTGACTGTCCCCGCCGCTATAGAAGGGGTCAGTCTGCAGCACTGGGACCGACAGTCACAGACAGACTGAGTCAGGCTGTAAATATTTACTGGGTGCCTGTTAAGTGTTGGGGATGAGGAGAGAGCAGTGACCAAGGCAGGTAACCGTTCTGACTCTTGTGAAACTATTTTGCAGAGAAAAGCCAGTAACAAAGCAGGAAGCAATAGTAAATCAATTCCATGATGAAACTAGCACACACAACTCATTCAGTGACTGAGGTTGGAGGTGCGGTTGGCTGAAGCTGACTTAGTTTGGGTGTTAAGAAATGCTTCTTGGAGGAGGAGAGACTTGAGTAGAGATTGGGGGCGGGGCGTAGACAGGCAAAGGTCAAGGCAAATCCAGTGAACAGGCTGGGAGGCTCACATAAGGTGCCATTTGGTGGGGGTGAAGGGAGTCCCTGGGATGGGCCTCAGCTCAGTAGGGGCCAAGTGTTAGGTCTTGGAGTTGGACTTTTTATTCTTGTTGTGACTGGTGACTATGAGAGCGGTCAGTAAAATGGCCATGTCATTTATTTTACTTTGTTTAGAATCCTTTGACTGCTTTGTAGACATCATAGCCTGTAAGGGGCAACAGGTGACCAGTTAGATTACTGCAGTAATCTAACCATAAAGGGGCTCAGACCAGGCTGTGCACAGCAGAGGGGATGAGAACTGGTCCAACTGAGATACTCTTGTGTTTTATTGATAGACTGGAGGCAGACAACAGAGAAGCAGAGAGAAAGTGGGGGTGGGCCCTTAGAATTGAGCCTGAACAAGTGGGTGGGCAGCAGAGCTGTTCACTAGGCTGGGGAAGGCTTGAGAGGGAGCAGATATTTCTAGAAAGTAATCTAAGGTTTGCTGCTAGTCACGGAAGGCTTAAGGTGCCAGCTAACCCAGGAGAGGACGGTGGGCAGCAGGTCCCTTGGAAAGGGTGTGGGACGGAGATGAAGCGTCGCCAAGGCTGGTATTGGAGGCTGCAGGGCCTGGACCTGCAGCTGCAAGGGCAGGACCTGGGTTCTGACTGGTGAGGACTAAGCAGGGTCTTGCAGACCAGAGGTTCTCACCGATTTTCCTGGTGCACCTTTGACACATGCTTTTGCAGCAGGTACGCCCTCAGAGCCTCCACCTCAGAGAAGCGGTCAGTCAGGAACTGAAGCAGCGTCCTTCTCTTCTTCTGACTGCCCTCTGGAGCCACCGCTCTGCTCAGGCCACGGGTGCTCCCACTACCCCTCTTCCATATTGGGGCCACCAGGTGTAAGGACTGGGGAGCAGAAGAGAGGAAGGCCTGAGCCTGGAGCCTCCTGTGAGAGAATCTTCCTTTTCTTTCTCCAAGAAGTACTCCTCCCCCAGTGCTTTCAGGCTCAATAAATTCTCCTTCCAGAACTTGTAAATTCAGCCTTTAGGGTTCCCCAAACCTCTCCATGTTGTCTCCGATACTTTCCCTGTTCAGTCCTAAATTCTCTGATATTGCTGCACATTCCTTCCTGGTTTCCCCCGATTCTAAATGTCCCTCAAACCCTACCACCTCTATTATCTGACCTCTTAATTTTCCACCACTTTTTCTATTCATTCCACCCAGTTCTCCCTGGAGTCTTCCTGAATAACCCACTTCTTTCCCTAAAATGTAATCTTAATTTCTCTCCAAACCATTCTTAACTTCCCTCTTAAAGTTCCCAGACTCTTTCTTTAACTTCCCCTCTAAGTCTTCTCTTAGCTTGCCTCAACTTCTCTTTTCTTTAATCAAATTCTCCTGATAACTTTGCCCAAATCCTCTCTCGCTCAACATTTCTCTTAAGCTTCCAACTTTCTGTTTTAATTTTCCCTAAATTCATTCCTTCATTTTATCCATCTCTCTAATGTCTCTCCACGAATAACCAAATTCGCTCCTTAATGTCCCCAGGTCCTTCCTCTGGAACTCCCAAAATTACCTCATGGTTCCTGTCCCTCACCCCTACATCATCCTTTTGGTTTTCCATCAACATTTCTAACTCTCCCATGAGTAGGTTAACCATATCTCCTTGAGACAAAAACAGGACAGGGTTATGCCCTGGTGACTAAGGGGAGGGGAGGAGGTAGAGCACTCCGAGCAGTAGCAGAGCAGCCAGGCCAGCAACAACTAAGTCCTATGTGGTGCTGATCAGTGATGGCACTGTAATGACGTGTGGTACAGTGGGGCTTCACACAATTGGTCAGGGCTGGTGCAAGGAATTCTGCACCTTAGGCGAAAACCAGGTTTGGCATCCCTATGAGCCCCGCTCTAAATGTCCTGCCTAAAACACATGCGGGTTTAAGCATTCCGGTATCAGAAATGCCCAATTATTGTTCCAGTACCAGAGATTACCCGCCGCCCCCCTCCCCGCCCCGCCCTCACCCAGTGCCAGAGATAACCCATGCCGTAGCAGCGGCTGCCGGTCAGCACCAGCAAGGCCACCTTTAAAGCGGGGCAAAAGGGGTAGATGCTTTGGAGCCTCAACAGAGCGGGCCCAGGGTAACTGGCATTAAAGACGGCCCTGGTTTATTAAAAACAGGACAGTCGGGAAATACGAGGGAAACAAAAGTCCCTGCCCCGTTTAAAACGGTAGGTATGGTCAGACTGCCCACGAGTATCCTTCAACTGGATGCTTTAGTCTGCCCCGCTCGGACCCACACCCAGTTTCTGGAACCGACCCTTCCGAGCCGCGTCCCGGCAAACCCCGGCCTTCGCGGACCCACCACCTCGGAGCGGCTGCCCACCCGCGCCGCCGGCGATTAGGTCGGCGCACCGCCCTCGGAGCTCGCGCGCTCGCCCTCGGCCTCCCCATTGGCTTCTCTTCGCAAGTCCCCACCCCTCTTCCTCGCTAAGCGCCGACTTCAGGCTGCCTGAGCCCCGCTCGGGCCCTCACCGCCACCGACGGCGCGCGTCCACTGCCCACCGAGCCCTAGCGCGAGGCCGCCCGTCCCCTCATGCCCCTCGCTCCCCGAGCGCGGACAGAGGCCCTGAAGGCAGGGGCACTAGAGCGAAGTTCAATCGGTGGCTCTAGGGCTTTTCGGTCACCTACCGTCCTGGACGCCGCCATCTTGCTAGGATTACGTAACCGGAAGGGGCCAGCCTCTTCCTGTCCCACCCACCAGGTGTCAGTTTGATTTTTCCTGTGGCCACGCCCCTGCTGTTTTCTAACCCTGCTCTTAAAGATGCATGAGCTTTTTACTCACAAAGGTTAGGGATTGCTCGGAGTGCCTTCTCCTTGAACCCTAGCATGGGAGTCTGCAGCCTTCCCTGTGAGCGGATGGGCGGTCAGGGTCCCGGCTTAGCTTCCTTTTCCTACACTATTCCGTGCTACCTCCTGAAAACAGGGCTGATGTGATCGAGAAACTGAGCTTCATTCTTTAAACCAGGGTCAGGGAAGGGATAAAGGTCGAGCTAGAGTCCAAGTTAGATGTAAGGATTAAAGATGTAAGATCTCGGACTAGCATTATGATGTGTTTGCAACTTCAGCTTGGAGTTCAAGACTAGATCTTTGCGTGAAGATTAAACCTGCAGCCATCTGAATAACGATTATTCACTTGGCGCGCCCTGCTGGCCTAGTGGTTTAGTTCACTGGGCACAGTCCACATAACACCCCAAGGTCTCTGGTTAACAGTCCTGGGGCCAGGGCGCACAACCAAGATGAACAACTGAATGAAATACTTCTTCCTCGTCTTGCTGCCTGCCTGCCTGCCTGCCTGCCTGCTTACCTGCATTCCTACCTGTTCCTTCCCTTTAAAACCAAAAACAGAGAAAAGGATTACTCACTAATTACACAAATATTTACCGAGCTCCATGATATGGCAGACACAGTTTTGAGTGCTGAGGCTATTAAGGAGAGGAGGAAGGCTAGCTCCCCTCTCAGGGAATCACCATCGCAGAAAGGGAAAGGATGGATAAGAACTAGCCATTTCAGACAGTGTTTGATAAGAGGCAAATAAAAGCAGGAAATATGATAGGGAGTAAATGGGACAGAAGATCATCAGCAAAGGCCTCTCTGAAGAGGTAGCATTTAGATGAAGTTGAAGGATTCTAAGAAAACAGTCACTCACAGATCTGGGGAAAAGCATTCTCCAAAGTAAGGAAGCCATAACGGTTGCAAAGACAGAAGTGGGAACCAGCCTGCAGAGTGGTAAGTGACGGGGTCAGAGAGGTGGGCAGGAGCTGATGACGGGTCGGCTAGGATTTTATTCCATTTCTTGCTCATTATGACTTGATCTGTTTAGTTTGTAATGCTCCTTTCTGGGAGGCAGAGAGCAGGACTTAGTGGGAAGGGTGGAAGGGGAGGCTGCGGGCGAGAGTCCAGGTAAGACATGGGTGGGGACGGGGAGGGCAGTGGAAACGGTGAAAAGTGCTCAGGTTCTGAGTGTTTGGAAACTTGAATCCCAAACTGGAGAAACAGAAAGAGTCATGATGCCTGCCATGGAGGTGAGGACGCTGAGGGAGACGCAGGTTTGGAGGGGCAGGGGTGGTCGGCTGATACAGTCATACACGGCACCGTATTTCAGTCTGCGACAGACCACTTATGACTGTCGGGGGTCCCAGGAGACTATCCCACATAGCCTATAGAGCAGACCATAGGTGCCCCCATCTCGGGTCGTGTATCGACACCATGACGTTCACACAATGATGAAATCGCCTCAGGACACGTCTTCACATAGACCCCCATCATTAAGCAATGATGCCTCCCCAGAGACCCACGTCTGGATTCCTGGAATCTGTGGTGTGTTCCTTCACCTAGTAAAGGGAAGAGTAATTCAGGTAAGAGTCTGGGGACGAGAAGTTTATCCTGGGCAGTCGGGGTGGGCAGTGTCATCACGGGCTCCTCTCCAGTGGGACAGGCGGGTCGGTCAGCAGGACACATGCTGGAAGGTGCTTGAGGTAGGAGTGATGCAAGATGGGCCCCGGGGCCCAGGCATGCAGGTGATTTCTAGAAGCTGGAACTGGAAGAAATGGGATTCTCCCCTAGAGCCTCCAGAAGGAAGTGAGCCGTCTGGGTTCAAACTAGACTGTCCTCTGGAACCATAAGGTGGTTACTTTTGTGGTTTGAAGCCACTAAATGGGAACGACGTATTGCAGCAAAGCAGGAGACTCAGAGAGCAGGACGGGCCCCACCCCCACGGAGTGTTCCATTTTGCCCATATGGAGATGCCTGAGGCGAGCTGGTGGGGGCTGCTATGTAGGGCTCGAGATCTGGACTGGAGTCAGAGACTGGCAAGGTCGTGATGTATGGATGGAATCAGGCCACTCTGGACCTGGAAGAGGGAGGCCCATAGTGCATTCCCCACCTGTGTCCTGCCCGGCAGAGCCCACGCTGACGGTGATAATATCTGAGGGCAAATGGAGGGCAGCAGGACCAGATGCTCAGCTGGCACCCACAGCCTGGAGCAGAGGCTCCCTAGCTCAGGGATCAGGTCTTGGATGCTCCTCCTGGCTCCTCCGGCACAGTCGGGAAGTGTTGGCTGATGCAGAAGATACAGAAGGCCCGTCCTTGCGTGAGCTGGAGCACCTGTGGGGAGGCAGGAGCTTTGCAGAGGTAGAGAGGGAGTGTGGGAGGGACCCATGTCCCATTAACTCCTTCAGGGACGTAAGCACAGGTGACCAAGGGTGCCTCCGCCAATCCCTTTGGACCGGGCTTATACGTACGATACAAGGTACTTAATATCTATTTCGGCCGAGCATAAATTACACAGGAGACAGAACACAGAATGCACGAATCACACGCGGTTTATTACCTTAGCCTGGTGGTTTCCAGGCTTCAGCAGGCCACCCGGGGATCCACGCCGACAGACACACACACTGAAACGAAAGACGTGCAGCTGCGTCTCGGCTTCTCATTTCAGGGCCTGATTCTGCGGCTCACGACCTGGACTCACCATCCAAGGCAGAGCTTCAGGCAGGTGTGATAGGGGAGTGGAGAGAAACCATCTGTGGAGGAGCAGAACGAACGGCTCTAACGGCTCTCTCAGTCCTCTCTTCATATACTCTTAGATGGGCGTCTTCTGGTGTCTTCAGTGTGTCTTATCAGCGGGCTCCATGGGCTGCCTGGGGCTGTGATATCTAAGGGTGTAGGTGCACACAAGGGTGTTGCCTGGTGGCGTTTTTATCTTTATGTTTGCACTCAGTTTAGTTTCATTTCACTCAGTTACTTTATAACATTTAACAGGGCATAAGTCACTCCATTTTCTAAGTGTAATACATTCTTAATATTATGTATCCTAATTACTGTCACAACCCAGGAAGGGCAGGAGGAGATGAGGTCAGAAGCCCCAGGAGATGTCAGGCCTGACAGGAAGGCAGGGCGGCCTGAACTTTGACCTCTGCCTGAGGAGCTGCAGTTGGATCTCTGAGCAGAAGTGAGATTAGACTTAAGCAGGGAAAAAAAAAAAAAAAAAAAAAAAAACCCAACCCACACAAGCACGAAGCTGCTGATTCTCCCTGGAGAATGGACTTTGGGATACCACCCAGCAACTCCCCTCTGCCCTTTCCCCCCCACCCCCAGCTTCCCAGGGACTGGGTCACTCTGGACCTTGCTACTTCCTGCTCCTCACAGCCACTGCCTGAGACGATGGAGCTGTGGCAGCAGCTGAGGCAGGCAGGTCTGGTGCCCCTGGGGCTGGGCCCGCCCCCCCAGGCACTGACAGGGGCCCCTCCAGAGGGGAGAGCTGCTTCCTTCAACCCGTCCCCAGGGGCAGACAGTGGAGGCACCAGGGAGTGTCTGCTGTGGCTCTGGGAGGAACTGGTGAGTGAGGGGGCCGTGAGGGAGTGGGGAGGGTGGGAGAGAAAGGAATGAACGAGTGGGAATGAATGAAAACAGAAAGGGCTGGCGAGTGAAAGACAAGTTGAAAGGCAGGAGCAGAGGAATAGAAGCAGAGACCCACACAGGGACCTAGAAATAGTCAGAGACATAGAAAGACCCAGGAATATGGCGCCCCTGGTGGAGGAGTAGTTGGGCACAATTCACATGCATGGCAAGGTCCCCAGTTTGCGTCCTGGGGCTGGAGGGATAACCAAGATGAACAACTAAATAAAATAGCGAAAATGCTTCGGAAGAAGCTCTCTCTCTTCCTGCCTCCCTCTGCTCACCACCATTCCTGTCTGCACCTTTCCTGAAAAAAAAGAAAGAAAGAAAAAGACCCCGAAATAGAGAAAGACAGACAGACACTCAGAAGGAGGGAGCTAGAAGGACAGCAGAGGTTGAGAGCAGCAGCTGAGAAAGACTCAGATGAAAATCGAGAGATGGTGAGAGAGGGACATAGTTAAAGGGAGGGACAACCGAGACAGAAAGACAACGACACGGAAGGACAGAGAGTGGCAGAGACTGGGACAGGCAAGTGGAAACAGAGATGGAGATAACAATAGAAGAAGACATAATGAGAGAGACAGTGACTGAAATGACCCACAGAGGTAGAACAGTGAGGGACAATGGAATGGAGAGACAAAGAAAGACCGAGACACTGCGAGAAGCAGGATGACAGTTAGGGTCCAGGAGCACACTGACAACCCCGCCAGCTGCTGTGGGCCAGGTTTATGAAAAATAGTCACGATCCTCCTTTACGTAGTTGGCAGCAGGTGCAGGGACCATCACGATGGGGACGGCAGAGGGAGACAAGTTGGGCTCAGCTCCAAATATGGCAGCAGCAGGCGAGCCTGGATCATCTGGGAGCGGGGTGGGGGGTCAGTGGATAGAACTGCTAAGGAAACATCTGGTGTCAGGGAGGGTTTTGGATAAAGAGGCCCGACAGGATTCTTGCTGAAGGCCGACTGAGTGAATGGACATCACCTGGGGGTGGTGGAGAGTGAGGAACAATTAGTTGACAAAGCCAACAGAGTTCATTTTAAAGACTGAATTGGCTTCAGTAAATGACCTGTGAATCCGGCAGCATGGCTGCCATCTGGAAGTAGAAGGGTGACCCCAAAAGCTGTAAAACAGGAACAGTTGCTAGAAGCAGAAAGAATGGTAAGATAAGAGGGAATCATTTTAAGTTTAGGTAACCTACCCAAGGGGAATGGACAAAGATCTTGTGATGTCTTATCTCACCCTCTTTGGGGAAAGGAAAAGACTCTTTAACTGGTGTGCTCGGGTATCCTAGCAGATAAAGCGACTGGACGCAGTTCACATCAATCCCAGGGACCCAGGTTCAACATGCAGGGGGAACGACTAAGGTGAACAATGAATAAAATAAATAAATGCTGCTTCTTTCTCCCTCTTTCTGTCTGCTTGCCTACCCACTGTCATTCCTGCCTGCACCTCTCCTTAAAAAAAAGAAAAGATTATTTCATTGGTGCTAACCAGGAAACTCCATACCAACCAGTTAGCACTTCATTCCAAGAGGAAGATGAGAACACAGGGGGCCTGAACCTGCAATTAGCTTACCTTAACGTAAGTGCCTCCATTTTGGGGCTGTCATTCTTTTTTTTTAAAACAATTTCGAGATCAGATGCAGAAGATGGGCCATGTTTGCTCATATGGATTTTACAAGGAAGGGCACAGGGGTGTCTAGGAGAAAGTCCAGGAGCCTGACTAAAATTGGGTCCAAAAAAGAAACGTTATCAGGACTTGGGCGGGACATGGTTCAGGCAGGGCATGGGGCCCCCTTGCTCATGACTTCCCCTTCCCACCTGCAGGGAAATCTCCGACAAGTGGATATCCAGCTACTGGGTCAGCTGTGTCGCCTGGGCCTGGAGATGGGAGCTCTGCGGGAGGAAATGGTCTCTGTCCTGGAGGAGGAGGAGGAAGAGGATGAAGAGTGGGAGGAGCAGGACTTGGGACAGCTGGGGCCCCTGTACCCAGCCCCAGGCCAGGGCGTCCCTGACTTTGAGATGATTATCTAAGACCCTGGAGCGTGCTCCCATTGACACGTGAATGAGATGCAAATCTATGCAAAGATGAGGCGGGACTTGCAGATCAAACTGAAGTCTCTGGTGATGTTGGGGGGATGGTCGCCAGTTGGGTGTGTTTGCAGATGCTGAGAGAGGTTGGCGGGGGAAACGAGGTGTGTTTGCAGGTGAACTGGGGGTGTGCTGCAGGGGCGTTGTCTCTGCAAATATGATGGAATAGCTTGACCATGCTGTTTTAGATCAAGGCCATGTCCAGGATGGCAGGTGCTGCTGGAACGTGACCAGTCCAAAGTGAGGCTCCGTTGTAAGTGTAACTTATACGCTGAGCGTCCAAGGTGTAGCATGCGTTCAAAAGTAGGAAATATTTTAGTGTTTTTAAAGGTCAATGACATGTTGAAATGATAACACTTTGAGTGTATTGGGATAATGGGGTAAATAAAAGTATTGCTGAAACTAATGTCACCTCTGCAATTTTTTTATTGTGGTAAAATAGACACAACACGAAATGTACCATTTAAACCATTTTTGAAACCCCCTTTTATTTTGTTTTATTGAGTTTTTCATTTTGGTCATTTCTCCCTACCTCCCCTGCCCCACCCCGGACCCAGGTCTTGAACCTGGGACCTTGAGATGTATGTGGACTGAGTCCAGTGGCTTTATCCCTTGGCCACCAGGGCGTGACCATTGTAACCATTTTAACATGTGCCTGTATTTCAGGTGTTCAATAAATTCCCACTTGTCTGTCTCCATCACCACCATTCATCTCCAGCACATTTTAACCTTGCAAAACAGAAACTTCTGTTAAACCTCCTGACTCCCCTCCTGGAAGCCTCTATCGGCCACATTCAGTCCCCTTCCTGTCTGTGGGTTTGAATTTTAGAAACCACATATCCATGGACTCGCCTGGTGTTTGTCCTGCCCAGCCTGACTTTTTCCACTTTGAATAATGTCTTCAAGCGTCATCTGTGTTGTAGTGTGTGTCAGAATGTCCTTCCTTTTTCAGACTGAAGAATGTTCCACTGCATCTACCTCCACATTGTGTTTATGGTGAGCACCTGTGTTGTTTTAACCTTCTGGGCATTGTGAATATTTCAGTTTATAAGCACTGTTATGACCACTGATGTACATATAGTATATATATTAATCGAGTCGCTACTTTCCATTTTTGTAGGGACAGCTCCAGAAGTGCAGAGCAGATGGTAATTCAAGGTTTAACTCTTTTAAGAGGAGGGGAGCAGGCAGCAGGGAAGACAGGAGGAAGAACATTACTTATTTTGTTATTTCCCTGGTCCTAGGCTGAGAATCCCTGGGCTCTATGTGGACTGAGCCCCAGGCATGGGCTTCACACTTGAGATACCAGGTACACCTGGATAAAAAAAAAAATTTTTTTTTAAGGTACATGTAGGAATGAAGGCAGAAGCAGGCAGGAAGAGAGACGAGGAAAAACCATCTGACTCATTTAGTTGTTTACCTTGGCTGTTTCCCAGCCAGGACCTTGGGTGCAGGTGAAGGACCATGCACCAACAAGACCCGAGGCCTCCAGGGCGAGCCTTATTCTTTTCATGACAGTCTCCTCCTGGGTATTACATATGTGGCTTTTGTTAGCATTTCCCTAATGATTATGCTGCTGAGCATCTTTTTATGTGCTTATGGCATGTTTACATGCCTTCTGAAAAGTTTTATTAATATCCGCAGCCCCCACAGTCTTTCTGTCACACAGCGCTATTTCAGATCTTTGAAAATGAAATGTGTCTGTGCCTGGATGAGTCGCGACAGGCTCCCGCGGGTGTTCACAGCGCCGCCTGCTGGACACGACAGGCCCCTGCTCCCGGCAGCCAAGGCGCCCTCGGGCTGCAGAGGTGACCACGGCCCAGGGCCCCCGCTGGCAGAAAGGATGCCCAAGTCAGCAGGTGCAGGGCTCCAGCCTGAGGAGAGACTCACGTCGCGGGAGACTTTCAGAAATCCGTACAACCGTTATCCCAGCAGGACAGACACGCTTCCATTCCTGCACTTCTTCACCAAAGCCCTTTCTAGTGGGTTGGGGATGCTCCCGGGCGCAGAAGAGGGGGGGCCGAGTCTCTGTCCGTGGGGACCCTCTCCTTAAACACAAGTTCCTGGTGCGCCCTCGTGGCTCCGCGGTGAAGTCCGCAGTCTCTGGCACAGTCCACGCAAAGCCCAAGGATCAAGGTCCTTGACCCCCGCCGCGGGGAGCATGACGATGAACGCCTGAAGGAAGAGATGCTTCTTCCTCCGCAATCTGCCTGCCTGCCTGCC